>JAGYHY010000040.1:0-21431 GCA_024244165.1 Ascosphaera acerosa | reverse complement strand
GTGCTTTTCCTCGACGAGGTCATCAGGCCCGCCTTGAACAAGCTGCGGTCGGCCTGCCTCAGTGCCAGCGTTCAGACCTTGCTGCCGTCTGCCGCTCCACCACCCGTGCCCGTGACGCCGCTGCCCGCTGCTCCTGCTCCTGCTGCGGCCCCTCCCCCCGCAGCAGGAGACCCCGCGCCGCCATTTCCCGAATGCTCGTTCTGAAGGGCGGTGACCTGGGCGGGCATTGGGTGTGAGGGGAGGGAGACGGACTCCTTTTTGAGCGAGCCGAAAAAGCTGTGCTGTTGCTGCTGTGCGGCCGCGGGGCCCGCACCGCCGCCGCGCAAGGGCTTTGCGATGCGCGAGCCTGGGAAGGGCGAGTCCGGGGCATACCCGCCGACGCCGCCGCCGATACCGGGCCGATTGAGCCGCGCAGCGTCGAGGCGCTCCTTGACGGCGGCGAGCTGCGTCTCGAAGCGGTGGTTCGCGGCAGTGAGCTTTTCCTGACTGTCGTGGAGCAAGCCCTCGAGCGACTCGATGCGCTCGTTGCGCGCGGCCAGTTTGCGCTCCGCGATGGCAACCTCGCGCTTGAGGCTGCCGTTTTGCTCGACGAGCTGGCGCTGCACGAACGTCAGCTGCTCGAGGTTGCGCTCCAGGAAGGCCATCTTCTTCTGCTGTGCGCGGTTGTTTGAGCTGGCGACCACGTTCTTGTACTGCTCGCGCGTCTCGTCCAGGCTGATCTCCAGCTCGACCACGCGCTCGCACCGGTTCTGCAGGTCGCGCATCAGCGACTTTTTCATGATCTCGAAGTCGGCGATCTGCTGCTGAATTGTCTTGCCGTTCACACCAGCGGCTGCGTCCGTGCCAGCGGCGGCGGCGTTGGCGTTGCCCTCGGCACTGGCCGCAGCGGCCGCATTTGCATTGGCAGTGGCAGTGGCCGTGGCAGCATGCTGCTGCGCGTCTGCCAGCGCTGCTCGCGCCTTGTCGAGCTCCTCTTTCTGCCTGTCGATCTGCGCGCGCAGCTCCTCGACAGCCTTGGCGTCCGCCACCGCTCGCTCGACGTACGCATCGCCCAGCTGCTTCTTGACGGCTTCGACGTCCTCGGCAGAAAGCTTGCCTTCAAGCAGCTCCTCGTACCGCTGCTGCAGGTCCGCGGCGCGCTGCTCAAGCACGCGGCGCTGCTCCGCGGCACTCTCGTCAGCGTCGCGGTCGCGGTCCGTCACCGCCAGCTCAGCCTGCCTGACGATCCCCTTGGCCTCGACGAGTGCAACGCGCAGGTCGACGAAGTCGTCGGCAGGGATCTGGTCGCCTGCGTCGGCGGCGGCATGCAGGGCGTCGACGCGCTCGACGAGCTGCTCGATCTTGCGCTCGTTTTCCGAGAAGACGCCGATGCCGAGGTCGAAGCCGGCCATCATCTTCGCCATGCGCTCCGTCTTCTTCTTCTCCTTCTCGTCGAGTGCGGCGCTCGTCTGCTTGGCGCTCATGCGCACGTCCAGCAGCTGCTGGCGCAGGGCATCCAGCTCGCTTGTCAGCTCCGCGTTGGCGTCCTGCAGCGTGTCCATGGTGATGGCGGCCTCCTTGCTCTCGTACGACACTTTCTCGAGCTGCATGCGCAGCTCGTTGACCTCCGCGCCGAGCCGGTCGCTCTCCTTGGCCGCGCGGACGCTGCCTTCCTTGAGCAGCTTGTTCTCCTCCTTGCGCGCAGCGAGCTCCGCCTCGATCTTGGCGATCTGCGACTCCTTCTCGGTGATGGCGTCCTGCAGCTCGTTCTCGCGGCGCAGGAACTCCTCGCGCTCGTCGCGGTCGAGAGCGATGATGCTCGGGGTGCCTGCCCGATCTGGATCGAAGATGCGCGAGTCCGGCCGGCTGGGCGGTGCTGTCGCCGTGGTGGCGGCGGCTCCTTGCTGCTGCGAGGAAGGCGGTGGCGTCTCACCCTTGGCACGCGACGAGCGACCTGCAGACCCTCCCGACGCCGCAGATGACGGCGATGCTGCTGCTGCTGCTGCTGCTGCAGGAGACGGGGCGGCGCCGGCAGCTGCGCCGGCGGCGTCTCTGATTTTGGCGGCGGCGCCGCCTGACGACTCTGTGCGCGCGGGGGTCCATTTCTCCTTGGGCACGGTCTCGCCCTGGCGCCACTGCTGGACCTCGCTCTCGAGGGCGCCGACGTAGGTCTCGAAGGTGACGATGGTGCCCTGGGCCTTGCGCAGCAGGGCCTTGAGCTCTGCGGGCGACAGCTCGGCGTTGATCTTTGCCTTGTTCTTGATGGCCTTTGCGCGCACGCCGAAGCGCAGGGTGGAGATGGTCTCGGCGTCGTTGTAGCTGGAGGGCGAGCAGTTGATGATCAGGGTGGTGCGGGAGTTGCCGCCCAGCGACTCCTGAAGGATGCGGGTGAGCTTGGAGTCGCGGTAAGGGATGTGGGTGGAGCGGCCGTCGGTCAGGGCGTTGATGACCATTCCAAGGGCGGAGAGCGACTTGTTGATCTTCTTCGCCTCCTCGAGGGTCTGCCCGCTGGCGCCGGTCTTGCCGACCTTCTCAGAGCCGGCGAGGTCGACGAGGAAGAGCTGGCCGCTCTTGGCGGAGCCGGTCTCGATATTCTTCTGGGTGATGGTGACGACGAAGATGGAGTGAGAGCGCGAGGACTCCTGGTTCATGTTGGTGGCGGCGACTTTCCGGGCGGCGTCGCCGCGGCGCATGACCTCGTAGACCTCCTCGATGCAGCTGACGTAGACCTCGAGCAGGCCCTTGACGTAGACGCCGCGCGACTTCTCCTCGTGGACGGGCAGGTTGTCGTTGGCGGGCTCGAGCAGATCGCGGATCTTCTCCATGTAGATCTCCATGTAGCTGACGCGGACGGTGTATTCGATATTGGTGGGGCTGGCGAGGATGGAGGCGAACATCTGCTCGACGATGCGCGGGATGATGCCCTTGCCCTGCGCGTCGTCGATGTCGCTGCCCATCATGGTGTAGGACTTGCCGGCGCCGGTCTGCCCGTAGGCGAAGACGGTGCCGTTGTAGCCATTGAGGATGTCGTCGACCGTCGGGCGGATGGAGAAGTCGAAGACGTCGGACTGGCGCGAGTTGGTGTCGAAGACGCGGTCGAAGGTGAAGGATTGCGGGGGGGTGGAGGAGTCGCGGGGCTGAGGACAGGAAGAGAGTCAGGATTCACTCAATTCCTCGGAGGCAAGCAGGGGCATGTCAACGGGGCAGGCACACGCACAGTGACGCTGCAGGTGTCGTCTCCGACGAACTCGACGATGGGCTCGCCGCCGCTAGCGAGCTCGATCTTGTTCTGGGGCCGGAACCGCGCGACAACTGGTGCGATGCAAGCAGGTCAGCCGAGTGGCCATATGGGGGCGTGCCGCGATCAGGTCTGAGGCATGTGCCCCTCGTCCCGCGCTCACCCTTGATGGTGTTGTCCTTGCTGGGGCCAGGCCCAGACGCGGGCGCCGCCGACCTGCGCGATCGCGAGCCGTTAGCCAGACTGTCGGAGCGACCTGCCGCTCCCCCAATTGCGGTTTCGCAGGGCCACTCACGCCATGGCTCGGTGGTGGTGGTGGTGCAGTTGATATCAGCGGGCAGCCACGCGGGCGGCGCCGTCAGTGTCGGTGTCGGTGTCAATGGCGGTCACCCGCCAGCCAGGCCCGTCGCAATGGCTGCTCTGGTGTCTTCTCCCCGTCTGCTCTTCTCTGCTAAGCTCCCCTGCTCGGCGTGTCGCTTGATATCGCCTCTCTGGCCGCGTGTTTCTCCCTCCCGTGGGCGCGATCACACCGCCATGCCGGCCATGGCCTGACCAGACAGACGGGGGCGGAGCTGGCGACAGGTATCAGGCGGGCCGTTCAGCTGTGGGCGTGTCCGGGCGTGTCGCTCACTGCCACTGTTTCTCAGCTGTGCCCTGCCCTGCCCTGCCGTGCCTTGCCTTGCCTTGCCTCGCCTTTGCCTCTGAGACCAGACCAGACGAGACGAGACGGAGAGGCGCGTGCGGCGGGTGTTTCCAGCGCAGCGCAGCGCAGCGCAGCGCAGAGTGTGGCGAGGCGAGGGGGCGAGGGGGCGATGCGATGCGATGCGGGCCGCCGGTCTGAGTCTTTCTCACCCGCTTGACATGTGCCAGCTGCAATGCGCGGGGGGGGGGAAGCAAGGCAGATGGCATGGACGGTGATGGCGACTATCATCTACGAGGACTGGACTGGACTGGCCGGCCGATTGATCGCCTCAGCGGGTGCAAGCAAGCATACCGCCATCCACCGTCTGCTCGCGCTGCCACGCCCCGGTACCAGAGCACGAGGCCAGACCTGGCATTCCCACAGCCGCCGCCGCCAGTGCCGCCGCCGACCGATGGACGCAACCCGCATGCGCCGACGCTGGCGTGAAATTGGCTGAGGAACTGATTGCGAGAAGGCTCTTGAACGAAGACACCACGCGCTCGGTACGGTGGTCTCCATCCAGGGGCAGGACAACGGCAACGGCAACGGCGTCGGCGTCGCAACGGTGCCCGTACAGTACATACACCGGTGCCCCGCGCCCCCTTCCAGCAACGCCTGTCAACGCAGCCGCCAGGCCATCCTCTTCTCCCGACCCTAGGCCCATCCCGAGCCAGCCAGGACGACAATGGCCCGCGCCCCGCCTCCTCCCCGACCAACGCATTTCCTGTGCCTGCCCCTCGTCGGGCCGGCCGTGGCGCCGCAGCTCGCAGCGGCCCTGGAGCACTTCCGGCACAGGGCGGCGGCGCTGCAGCCCGCGCTGCCGGCCGCCGCAATCAGGCCGCTGGGCACGCTGCACCTCACCCTCGGCGTCATGTCGCTGCCGGACGCCCAGCGGCTGCAGCACGCGGTCGCCCTGCTGCACGCCCTGGACCTGCGGGCGGTGCTGCGACAGGCACAACGGCAGCGGACTCGCATTGAAGCGGCGGCGTCGGCGGCGGCGGTGGCAACGGCAACGGCGACCGGTGAAAAGGAGGAGGAGACGAGCCCCCTGCGCATCAGCCTCGTGTCCCTCGGCGCGTTGCCGTCGGTCGAGGCAGCGCGGGTCCTCTACGCGCGACCGCACGACCCGTCGGGCTGCCTCCATGCGTTCGCGGACGCGGTCCGACAACGCTTCGTCCAGGCCGGTCTCGTCCGCGAGGACTTGGAGGCAGTGCGAGTCCCCGGTCGGAGGAAACCTCGGCTCCAACCACGACCCTTGCTGCTGCACGCGACGGTCGCGAACACGGTCTATGCGTCGAAGGTGCAGAGGCGGAATCATGGCAGCAACGGCAACGGCCGGCCGGACCAGCAGCTGCGCCAGCAGTATACCGCGCAGACCTTCGACGCTACTCCGCTGCTCAATGATCTCGGTGGCATCGTCACCGCCACCGCCACCGCCACCGCCACCACCACCTCCATCAGCACGCAGACTGCTGCTTCGACGCCCTCCTTCGTGTGGGCAGAGGGCCTGCCCATCGATTGCCTTTGCATCTGCGAGATGGGCGCAAGGCCCGTCGAGCACGAGCCGCTGCTCGCCTCAGGTGGCCCATCGTTGGGGTTGGAATACAAGGCCGTCACGCAGCGACTCATTCCAGCAGCTTGATGTGATCTGCGGCGCTGCTGCCAATCCAGTCTCTCGCGCACCCGTCTGCACGCCGCTACGCCCGCCTCCGCGTGCAGAAGCAGGACGCGGACCGCGTGGTTTCAGCCCTGACATGACAAAGACCGGCCCTGCGCACGTCCGTGCGCCGGACGTTTGCAGCCCCGGTCAATCGGAACGCAGGCACGCCATGGCCCTGCGTTTGCCGCCGTGCATCGCCCCCCACCTTCGTCTCGCTGCTGTCCCTGGCGACTGGCCATGCCGTCCGTTCCCCGACGTGCCTGAACTCACTACACCGTCGTGTCGCTCGTCGTTGCACATCTGCGACGTGCGCCCTGCAAGCTGCTGTCGCGGTGTCAGCAGCCAACGGCCTCAGTCGCGCGTTCGACGCCGATGCCCGATTTCAGCGCAGGTGCAGGTGCAGGCGCGAACGCTGGCGCATATCCAGTCTTGCTTTGCGCTGGTTTCGCATCAATGGCTGCGTCATGCGCACGCGACGGTGCCATGAACGCCGATGGCCACGCCTCCGCCAGCGACACCGCTGTGGCCACGGCAATCTTCAATGCGAAATCAATATGCCCTCCGTGCCCCTCCTCACGGACAGTCTGCGTGGACGCGTGCTCAATCGCCAATGCTGAGCCTTAATGACGCACGTTGCTCCTGCCCGGCAGTGTTAATGCAGGCTTCGCTGCGTCTAAAGGGACCGCCACGAACAAAGAGATGAGCTCTTCATGATATGTCGCCCTCTCACCACCTGGCCCGCCGCGCATCTCGCAGAGTTTGGGCCGCTGTGTTCCCCCGCAGCTCGCGCAATGGTAGGTGACTGTCCTCGCACAGAGTTATAGCGCTCAGCAGTCCTGCTAGTACCGACGCCACCAACGTCTGGACTGACGCACCTGACACTGTGCCAGGTGCTGCCATCGCCACCATGGCCCGAACGACTCCAGCAGGCCCGCGAGGCCGCCTGCCTCACGACAGTGCAGGTGCCGGATCGGACTCCGGCAGCGTAACGCTGCGGCCACTGGCATCGGAGACGTCCCACGCCAGCGCCGCCTCCCGGCAACTATCGCATGTCCCAGAGGAGCGCGAAACCAGCGTCGACGGAGGGGCCAGCCGGACCTCGACCACCCCCGACCTGCGATGCGAGTCCGCGCTCTCCGGCTGCACCTCGCCATCCACCGTCGCCACATCAGCCACGATGTTGCTCAGGCGCCACTGCAAGCCCAGGGCGCTGACCATCCCGTTGCTGGCGCAGAAGGCAGACGCCGCTGGCCCTCTGGACAAGCCGGTTCTGGGCCCGCGCTCGCCGCTCGTCGACCGCCCGCCCGCCAGTCCGCCCACGCCAGCGAGCCCAGCTGAGCGGCAGACGTCGTCGGGCTGGAAGAGCAGGGTCGGACAGCTGCTCAGGCCTCGCACCTCGTCAGGCCAGATGCGCGAGAAGGCGCCAGCTTCGCCGTACCGGCTCGTCAGCATCAGCGGGAGCACCACGCCGACCACCACCTCGCCTCAGGGGCAGCCTCCCGGACTGCGCGAGGAGCGTGGTCAGCAGTCCAGCAGTACTGAGGCTGAGGCAGCGGTAACGGCTTCTCTGAATCATATCCGACGGGAAGCGGAGCTGAGCACGGTGTCTCGGCCGCTCTCACATGGTGCAACGTCGACTGTGCTTGGCGCTCGCTCAACTACTGCAAGCCTCACGCCGCCTGGTTCCGACGCGTGCAGTTCAACTGGGGCCAGTGAACATAATCGCCCCTTCAGCGCTGTCAGTGCAATGGCTATGGTAGGCCACGGCAGGACGCTGGTGCCTTCGCGGCCCCTGAGCATGGATGAGATCGTGCTGTCTCCGCCTCCGGAGACGCCGAGACGAGTCAGTCGGCCGATCATCCAGCCTCGGTCGAGCAGCAAGCGCTCATCAGCCCAGGAAAACACGGCCAGTGACGTCGACGAGGCGAAGCTAGATCAACTGCGTTACTGGAACGGGTCGACGGAGACCGTGCGAATCTATGACCGCTCATCCCAATCGTCCAATCCCCAAACAGGGTCGGCTTCCACGGCGGCTTCTGCATCGCTCGCGAGTGCGACGGCATGTGACGTTCGGCAGTCTGAACCTCAGCCCGGCAAGAAGCTAGACAGTGACGCACCATCGAGCACAAGCCGACCACAGCACCTGGCAGGTACTGCTTCCCAGCTCAGGCCTGGCCAAGCCCTGACAGTGGACAAGGAGACGCCAGGCAAGCAGGCGCGAGCTGCTTCGCCGTCAAAATCTCAGGAGGCCACCGCTCTTCCAAGACCCTTGATCAATTTCTCGCGCAAAGAGTCCATGAATCAGATCAAGATGGCGACTCGGCGACTAGTTCAACAGCGGCAGCAGGAGTTTCTGCAAGGTCGCAACATGCTTGAGATGCCAACACAGGAACCACCGTCTTGCAATGTGGCAGCGGGGGTCACAACCTCGCGTGACGCCGTAATCGCCTCACTCAGCCCCACCGGCTCTCAGCCTGAAGGATCGAGCGCATCTCTCATACCTCAGTCCCAATCGCCTCGATCGGCTCTCACGCCTCTATCAGGAGAGACCCTGTTCGCTAATCTTGGGGACCAACGCCAGAGTCTCCTGGACGGACGTGCATCACCTGCCACGAGAGCAAGCGTCTTATCCCCGAAGGAGACTTCAAGGGTGATTCACGCGCCTTTGCGAACCTCCGCTGGTCGAGTGGCAAGTGCAGGTAGTGCCACTGAGCGCGCGGGACGTGCTCAGGCCGCTCAGTCTGTCACTTTACCGGACGGCTACACTCTGAAGCATCTGGGCAGTCAAGTAGCAGACCAGGGCCCTCGACTTCGTGTCGCCCCTGATGCTGCGACTATGATCCTGGGCTCACGCGCCGAGAATCAGTTCCAGCGACGCGTCCGACACCGCTTTCCCTCGTTCAGGATGTCAGAGCCAGCTCTCGCCACCAAACTCGGCGATGGCTTCGCTGACCATGTGAGCGCCAATATTGGCTCGGGCAAGGCAAGACTTATCAGCCAGTCGCACTCAGCTTCATGCCTGAGCGACGCGACTAATTACAGCAGCTTAACTGCGTCCGCTCAGGTCCGCCAGCACCGTAGTGGTGTCAGCCCCGTACCTGCTTCAGGTCGCGGTCAGCCAACCCACGCACGTGCTCGTGCTCGCTCGCTACTACTAGCACACGGAGAAATAGGGGCACATCCGACTGAGACTTGCACGCGCCGTCCACGTACGCAGCAGTGGACCGTTCAGTCTCGGCCCACAAGCGCAGTTCCTGCGGCGAAGCAACGACCAGTGTTCCGCCAGTTAGGCAACCTGAATAACGCAGCTGGAGCGAATATGACAGCCCAGTCTCTTGCTAGCGACCATAGCCCTCTACGAAATACTCCGAGACACACGCACCCTGCCCGTGAGGTTCAGAGTCCTACTAGCCATCGGGGCAGGCTGCACGCCCAGTCTCGCACGAGCATACCAGTGCCGCGCACCGCGGCACAGCCCAAATATTCGTCTGCTAAGCAGGAGACTCATCGCAAGTCTCCAATACCACCGGCTGTCAGGCCTGATAGATCGGCTGCAAGCCAGCTCGCCTCCCAGAACACGCCATCGCGTCATCATTTGTCCCCAATCGCTCATCAGTCGTCCTCCACTCCAGTTGGAGCTGCTGGCCGACCATCTGAAGAGCCGAGCACGGGAAGAGTCAGAGTTCCGAGCTCGGAGTCGCGGCATAGTCGGATCGTGCAGAAGAGCAACCGCAGTGGTCGCAGTATGCTGTCGAGTTTTCGTGAGCTTTTCATGCGGCGAGACACGCGTAGTGCGTCAGCTCAACGGTTGCTTGAGGAGCCATCTCGATCTGAGCCACACCCTCGCGCCAAGCTAGTCCGGAGGCAGAGTCACCGAGGACAGCAGCGACAAAGGGGTGTAAATGCGCAGCGCCCAAGTCCTATCGTCAACGAGAGTCGCCGGCCAGCGACACGCAGAGCGGCCTACCGCCCACCATCCCCGAGTCCCGTGCGGCGGCCACGACATGTCGCAACGGCGCCAGGTAGTCACGCGATGAGAAGGACTACTGAGCTTAGTCTCGGGCCACAGCGCCAACCGCTGAGTCGTCCTGCAAGTCAGGTCCAGCCTTCAGCAGGAGGGGCTTTCAGACACCAGTCGTCGGTGCAACCGGCCATTGCTGGCCCGCGAGCAATGCCGCGTACGCAGAGGCAGCTCGGTGCGACAGCCCCACAGGCGTCATCGTCACCTTCTGTCTCTCAGACGTCGAGCTTGACTGCCTATACCATGGACCTCCTGAGCGCTGCGCGCGATGAAGCTAACGAAGCCACAAAACGCCAGATGGTCACGGTGAGTGCGATGTGTCCCACTGGTCAAGTATGAACACTAGCCTTGGATGTGCGCTAAGCTGACCGTCCCTGACAGTTGGCCAAGATCCTCGTTGACGCCGTCAATCACGCACACGAGGCCGAGAAGGCTATGCTGCTTGCCGCGCAGGCCGCGAGACGAGCAGAGCTCTCATGTGCGCAGGCGCAAGAGAGCGCCCTCAAGGTAGGCAGGGTGGCACGGGAGGCTATGAGCTATATGCGGCGCTCCGATGCAGGGCTGTCGCAAGGGTGATGGATTGACACGACTTGCCGTCTGTGTTGCCGTTGTAGGCGTGTTGAAGCCCTTCATCCCGGCTTGACATGTAAGCTGCAGTGATGCTGAGACTCATCCAGGAAAATCATAGCACAGCAATTTGATCGCCCTAGCAGGTCATATTGAGAGGTATCTCGTTACTTGTCTACTCATGCGACTGGCACGGCGTTACAATGTGCCACAGCGTCGACCAAGTGCATCCAGACTCGAGTTGTAGCGCAGTCTGAATATCAGGCTCACTGCTCGGCAAACTCTCCGACCCGGAATCCCACCCTCATCATGCCCTTGCCACCCCTATTTGCGCAAATGTAGTAGGGGATGAAGGTCAGAGTCTCGCGGCGGTCTCGAGCCACAGCGTAAGGTGCACGACACTCCGGTCCCCTCATCCCGTCAGTCACAAGGAAGCGGGCCGCCCGCTTCGCAGTGATGGCAACGAAGGGCTCCTTCTCCTGCGTGTCTCCCATCACATAGGTCACCTCGGCCTCCCTGTTTTCAAGCAATGGCACCTGCGTGTCAAGTACGACAGATTTGAAGTGGTCCGTCACCCAGGGGTTGTCGACGTCCTCGGCACAGTAGACGATTGGACCTCGTGCTACAGCCGCGATAGGCTGATTCGTGGAGGGGTGTGGGTGGATGAGTCGAGGCTTGAGAGGAACCTTGAGCTGGAAACTGGAGTTGTCACGGATATACGCGGACGGCAGTGTCAAGTAGCCCTTCGTCATTGTGACGCCTTCAACGGCTGGGATCAATTCATACCCCTGAGCCCAGGCTGGAATCCTGAGGCGGACAACAACCTCAATGTCAGTCGGGCCCGAGACTGTGAAGTTGAGGAGCCCATCCCAAGGCCAGTTGCTTTCCTGCTTCAGTTGAACTGAAGCCGAGTCGACATCGATCTGGCTCACTGCGGCGGTGAAGAGGTGGACATTGAACTCGACTCGCTTGGGTCCTGAGTGCAGGCTTGTGCAGACGCAACCTCCCAGGTAGCCAAGCAGTCTTGAGACATTGGGCGGACAGCAAGACACCTCGAACCACGTCTCGCGTTTCGACGGGCTTTCATCACTCGAGCCCAGCTGGTTGTCGTACGTGAAAGCTTTGCCATCGAGTGCCATGCCCGTGAGCACGGCATTGTAGAGACAAAGCTCCATGATATCGGCATACTCGCCGTCCAGATCCAGCTGCGTTACGGGTCAGCCACCATTTCACGCCCGATTGCAGGCAGGTGTCGCACTCACCTGCAGAAGTCGTTCGGCTAGCATGATCACACCGATTGCGGCGCACGTCTCAGAGTAGCACCCGCCCTCCTCCGTGCTCTGTGGGAGGAAGTAATCAAGCCCGAATCCTTCCCATTGCTTAATCGCACCAATGCCGCCAGTCAGATACATCTTCTTGTCAACCATGTTCCTCCATAGTCTGCGCACGGCAGGTAAGTAATCGTGACCGAATGACACTGGATCAATCGTGCATAGGTCCGTCACGGATGTCAGCAGATACATCGCACGCACAGCGTGACCTTCGATCGTGTCCTGCTCCAGGATTGGCTTGTGAGCCTGTTGGTACCTACACAGTGGCTGTTAGGATGATATGGTCGCAGCAGGTAGCAGGCTCGGAATGTAGAGGCCTTACCAGAAGCTATTTCTTGACGGATAGCAGTCAGGCCGGACATGTGGGTTTTCATGGCGCTTCTCAGCCTCGACCTCGTAGAAATGACGGCCATCAACGCCTCGAGGATTGCCACGCTCAGTAATGAAGTAGCGTGCGAGTGCCAGGGCTGCTTCATCGTTCGTCGCCCGCCACAGCCTGATCAGAGCTAGCTCGATCTCAGGGTGACCGGGGTAGCCATGAATCTGGTCCTCCCCTGGTCCGAAGACCTTGTACAGTAGATGCACGTAAGTGACTATAGGCTCTAGCAGCCTGCCGTTCTTGAAATGCTGTTCATGGATGAGCGCTGCCTCAATCAGATGGCCAGCATTGTATCTTAAGCCGTTTGTCAGTACCTTGCTGCAACTCTGCGATGCATGATCAGCCTGCGAGCACACTCACAGCTCATGCAGATCTCGTAGGTTCGTGAACCGTTTCTCAGGCTCAACGACCGTGAAATGGATGTTGATGTAGCCATCCGGCTGTTGTGCTTTCCTGATCTTCTCGACGAGATCCTCGACAGCGCGCTGCGTCTCAATGTCGTCGAACTCCTCGAGGAAGTAGCACGCCGACTCAATCCACTTCGCCACATCCGAGTCCCAGAACTGGTGATTTGTGACGGGCCAAACAGTGGGCGTCTGATCGTAGACTGGTTGCCACTTGAGGTCAAACGCATCGTAGCGTCCAGTCTTCTTCAGCATCTCAAGCTGAGCTTGCAGCGTGCTGAGGCGTACCACGCGCCTCCGACGCTCCCAGAATGAACCAGGCAGGAATTTGGTCTGCTTGAATGCATTTTGAGGGTTGATTGCAAATGCGCATCCTGCGTTCGAGACCGCATCTGAAGCCATGATGGAGGTCGCCGTAGTGTCCGCGGCTGAGACGATCACGATCAGTTGCTGAACTTGGTTGCTAGCAGCCGGTCACCCATTGACTTGGAGGCACCCTTATGTACTTCGTGCCACCGGCTTTGACGTGAAGAGCCGTTTAAAGCCGTGAAACCAACCACGGTGGCTCGTCGGCCCAGTGCCTGCTTCCTTGTGAGCAAAGCCGCCGCTCTGATATATGCTGTGCCGGCTTACCTAGCGTCCGACTCTCTGAAGCCGGTGGACCTCGTCGCTTTCGGCCGTGTGGACGAGGCCATACGCTCGACTGGCGTTAGTATGGCATTTCCAACTCTCGGTTCAGCGCGCGGGGGCTCCGTGATCGAGGTTGAGGAGACCGCAGATGAGACCACCGCTAGCCCCCGTCATGAGATCAATCGCTCGACTTGCCTAGTGCCATGCTCCGCCGCAGTTGCCAACGGCTGCATGAATGTGTGTCCTCACGGCCTAGAGCGCCGACAAGGGGCTTCTCACTCCACGGACCCGACAGCGTCCACCGGGCCCACACAGGGCTTTTCCGGATCGACGCCCCTTACCCCGGATTGACCCCAGACCGTGTCCACCGAGCGCATGATGCCTCTGATGTACGTGATGATGGACGCTCACTCGAACCCGTGCATCTGCATGTTGATGGCCATACTCTATAGGTGCGCGGCTCCGGGCGTGCGTATAAAATTACTGCAAGATAGTCGAGATGTCTTGTCATTGAGCGTGTTATGCCACTGTCAGGTGCTTCACCGGTCGTGAAACATCATGGCAGGCTTCTGGGAACGGACAATCAATAAATTCTTGCCGCCACAAGACCGATATGCGGCCCTGTTGTTGTATGGGGTGTGTCCTCGGTCACAATGCCAAATCGCAGGCCATGGCAAGCATAGTGAACTGACTCTTGACCATGGCTTAGCTCATATGGGCGTTGACATTCAACGGCTATGATGCCGGTACGAAGACCACCAGAGCAGGACGTTGGCTTCAAGATCTCCTTGACTAAACTTGCACAAGGCATTATGACTGTCATTCTAGCAGACGAGCAGTTCATCGAATACTACGATGTCACGCCTGGAAGAAGCGGTGTCATTGCCACCATCCCGTGGGCAACCACAGGTATGACTCGCTACTTCGCGTACACCTGCTCTAGCAAATCGCTGACATCAATTGCAGGTCTTGCTCAGCTGTGCATCGGAGGTACGCTAGCTGCTCTGATCGGTCGCATATGGACAATGCGGATCTCGCTCGCCGTCATGATCATCGGGATGTACGATCAATACTTGCAGTGTGCTCCTGAATTGAGCTTTATCCTTGTACTGATGGGCCTCGCAGCGTTGTGCAAATCGTACCGAATACCTACGGCGTGCTTGTGCTCGGTCGACTAATTACGTGAGCGTCGCGCACGATCCATCAACTTTGCACCGATACTGACGTGCATCCCAGGGGCTTGGGCTTTGGTTGCAACTACATTTCGACCAATCTCTACGTGGCGGAGTGTGCTCCTCGGTCGCTGCGTGGCAGTTTCGTTGGAACCGTCTCTCAATTCGGCTATCAACTCGGCACTCTGATCGCATTCTGGTCGGGCTATGTGAGTCAGGACGCCAGGTGTGGCTTGACGGATACTGTGACCGCTGACTGCTAGTGCAGGGGATGTCCTTCCATAAAAGCCCTTACAACATCGCGTGGAGGATCAGCAACTTCATTCAAATCCCGATCGGCATCGCTTTCTTGGTCCTATCAAAGTACTATCCGGAAAGTCCCCGGTTCTTGCTGGAGAAGCACCCGGACGAACCACAGCGAGCACTGGCCGTCCTGGCCAAGCTCAGGGGTGGTGACCCCGACGCGCCTCACGTTCAGCAAGAATGGCAAGAAATCTTGACCTCCTGGGAGATTCGACGCAACAACCCCGCAGGCTATATGGGCCTTCTCAAAAGCCCTGCTATGCGCAAGCGCCTCGCGTATGGCTTCTTCGCGACCTCGCTTCAGCAGGCAGGAGGCATCGCATCCCTGACAATGTATGCTGTGCTCATTTACAAAAGCCTCGGATGGGATGAGGGGAGTCAGGCGTTAGCCATCAATGGCGTGCAAGCATGCCTGCAGCTCGTCATCGTTTTGGTCAACACGTTCACGGTGGACAAGTATGGGAGAAAAACTCTCCTCCTGTTCGGATTTGCCATCCAGACAGCAGCGTTGTTGCTCATGTCGATCTTGCTGTCGATCTATCCAAACAACGAGTGAGTATCAGCTGCGATGTCAGTGCTACTGGCTCTTCGGCTGACAAGCTTCACCAGGAATCGACCGGCAGGTGTGGTCTGCGTAGTATGCCTCTTCGCGGTTGGTCTGACCTACTGCTTCTCAAACGGTCCGATTGCACCAACAGTCGCGTCAGAGATATTTCCGCAACACGTTCGCGACAAAGCTTTCTCGCTTTCTTTGCTCGGGCAAACAGCATTTCTGCTCGCCATCAGCCAGCCTTGGCCAAAGTTCAACAAGCAAGTGGGCGGCAAAAGCTACTGGTTGCTATTCGCACTCAACGCTGCATGCTTCGTGAGTAGTGATAGACCCAAGAAACAGCTTCAATTCCGTTCAAAGCATCGCTGACTTGTGTCTCATAGATGTTGACACTCTTATTCTTGCCGGAGACTAAGGGCATCTCTTTGGAGAAAATGGACGAACTTTTCGGCAGTGTGAATATCGTCAGCGCAAGCCAGCAGCAGCAGTCCGAGGTCTCCAAGGTGAGCGTGGAGCTGCTGGAAGACCTGCCTGATAAGGCAGACGAGGGCGACAGGTACAAGGCTTCGAGGACGATGAATCAAGATCTCGAGGGGCACAAAGTATGATTGAGTTTGGGACACAAACTGTAAATAGCTGTGATTGTACCGCGTTGACAGCTTGCTGTCGACTATGAGGACAGCTAGATGGCCTGCTCCCTCCCACTTGCTCATCCAAGATGGTCGGAACAATGGTCTTAGGCATGGCCTCATTACGAATGCAGGCCTCATCTCCATGTCTGTACACCACACCAACGTTACAGGCAGTGGCATCACTAGTATCTGTGGCATGTAGTGGCTCGACAAGTTGCGCATTGGCTCTGACTTGGAGACACATGCAGCGTCATGCGACAGGATGCTCCTCATAGTGTCTGATGAGTTGTGAAAGCGTCCAGATGTGTCGTGCACAGATGCCCCAGTTCATCATCTGGCCAAGGATTTTGCGCCCCTCCCGTAGTACCTTGACATGTGCCCCTGACCCCTGAATGTCACCAATCCCATGAATCAATGCCGTCATACTCGCGCCGTTCCGCACAAAGTACTGAACGAGCTCGTCATCGGCCGGACGATCGAGCTGAATGAAGGATGGCACCAGCGAGGATTCGTCAGAGTCATCACTAGCATCAGGAGCAGCCGACCGGTCGCGACCGCGAGCACCGCAGACACTGACGCCTCCGCTTTTGACCGTTTGAGCCAAGGACAGCGAGTAAGCGTGGATGGCTAGAGTGGTCATGAAGACGTCCGTGGGTTCGTAGAAAGCGCCGGTAGCAAATCTGCGGGCATGCCAGAAGCCGACACCTGCGTGCACCATTGCCAACCTAGCCTTGTACTGGTCTTCGAGTACCCATTTCACAATGGCATTGCGTGCCCGCTGTATCCTTGTAGCAGAATGAGCGTGCTGTGTGTGAACCATTGTTTCTGCGACGAGCAGGATATCCTCATACGGGGTCAGTAGAACGATTCGGGAGAAATGGAGATGGTGGACAGTGGGATTCTCCGTTCCTGTCGCTGCGATGATGCTCACAGCCCTCCAATGCATGACCTGATCTCATTGTCAGTAAGGCAGCATGTCACGGTTAGGTGTGACTGCTTACATCTATCACATCGCAGCTGGCGTTTCGCCACTTCTGGTACAGTGGCACCATGCGCAAGTCGTGCTCTTTTGGCAGGGACGAACAATCTGTGCGGTCGGCAGTCGGCGTCCAGGACAGCAAGGGATACTTCAAGGTCGCCGCCACTTGCCACATGGTGCGATACAAACCATGTATGATGCAGATCTTAGCGAACTCTCCTGCTTGCGCTGGCAAGCGCTTTTCCATATAAAGGACCTGCAATGTCGCTTGCAAGGAAAGATTGTCTGCTAACGCTAGTTAGCCGACCATGCATGTCGTCTCAGGGGCATGAGCGGCCTGTACCTGCGGTCACAGTGCCTGCAGAGTCACCATCCCACAATGACTCCTTGCAAGGCAACAAGAGATCTGCCGTGCAATGTATCAATGGTAGTGTCGTGAACTGGTAGCTGGTGATAGTATCAAGCAGCTGACATCAGTGTCAGCGTGCTGCCTGCAATCAGTATCGCCAGTCCGACGCCTACCCATAACATAGCTGCGAGCCTGATTCGCAGCTCACGCACTCTCCAGGCCACATGATCTCCAGGAGAGGGCTGGTCAGAGGCTAGTGCAGCATTGAGTCCATGGAAATGCGTGGCAAGCTGTGCAAGGCCCCCTGCTGCGTTGCTATCGTGTCTGCTGTAGAGCAGACCAATGCAATTCAGTACCCTGGCACACACCAGTTGCCAATGATTTGCATCTCCTGGCACAGCCGATGGCGTAGCATTCTCCTTCGCGAGATGCCGTCAGCCATCTGCACAGTGAAGAGCCAGTGACTCTTGAAACGCACCAGAGATAGACATCTGCGAACGAACTCGTGAAAGGCGAGGCTGAGAAACGCAGTATTTGGACTGGCGAGATAGTGACTTCCCACCGCTGCCAGGGACAGGAGTAGTAGCGCTCGATATGGCGACGCTGTCTGCGTGTCTGCATGGCTCAATATTGGAAAGACTGTGTTGAACTCGGCGAAGTAGCACTGAATCATCTCGTCTAGAGCCTCGCGACTTGGGAAGTAGGACGTGCTGAATGGTGCGAACAGAGTCGTCTCAACGCAGGTTTTCTGGAACAGTTTCAGGATAGTCACGTATGCATCATCGTCGAGCGTGACGCTACCGTTTGACCTCTCAGAATCACCCAGCTCAATCTCATAGAACGCATGACTCAGGGGCTCGTCACTACCGTGTGCTGACGGTTCGCTGTCCACGCCTGCCAGTATACTGAATTGGCGGTCGCTTGCAGTGAAGTTGAGAGGTCGTCTGCGTCTTCCATTTCGCGGCAATCTGGCGCCTTGCCCATCGACATACAGCCGCCCTCCACGCGATTTGGTGGTTGCTGCTTGAGAGGCGGCTCTAGCAGATGCACTTTCGCCAGAGACCACTGTTTCCGACCTCCTGACGGGAGTCGGACCGCGCGGCGACGACCGATCGCCCACCGCCCGTGTTGGTAGTGCTGGTGCCGGCATCGCGGTCGCAGCAGCCATCGCGGGCGAAGCAAGGCCCGCGAGGTCAGTCTCTCGCAGTTGGAATTGGGGCGAGAGCCAATTGAGCGACGACAGGTAGCTCGGCTCGAAGTATGCATCGACCAGTGGTGTGTATATTACAGCGCCTGGCTGAAGAGAGCAGGCAGTGGGCGCAACAGGCAGATCATCCATCAGCTGCATGGAGATGGGAAGCGCTCCTGATAACTGACCGCTAAGAGCAGTGCCAGCCGCGTTGTCCGACAGATAGACCTGCTGAGACAGTGCCATTGAGCTCAAGATCTCTGCAGCTGGCCAGCCATCCTGATGATCGCTTGATGCATCAACGTCGGGTGGTCCTGTGTTCAGGGGCTGGCTCGAGGGGCCTTCGGCTGACGGAGCAGCAGTAGGTGCAGCGACTGCAATACTACCGCCGTCGTCGCCAGGCCCGGCATCACGTATGCCTGGCGCAGAGTGGCCTGCCTGAGTGCGAAACTGACGAGCCCTGGCTTCGCATTCTTTTGGGACAAGTTGACAAGCTATACCTTTTGACACGCATCGGTTGCATGGCTCTGTTCCACTGCATTTCACGCGAGCACCTGCGCAAGCAACGCAAGCTCGGGCACAGCGGACAGGCTTTGAACCTCGCGTAGCGTCATGCACAAGCCGGTGACGGTTGTACGCATCACTGCGGGTGGGATGCCAGTGTCAGCCATGCATCGCCTTGCAAGGTCATCACAGAGGGGTGCATACGCGCGGTAGAACGCCCTGTCGCACCCCTGCTCAGGGCATCGAAAGCGTCGCTCCTGGCGATGGCTGGCTGCATGCCTGCGCAGGTTCTCCGGACGCTGGTATTCCCTGGCACAGACGTTGCAGGTCAGCGACACCCCAGCAGCCCGGCCTCCTCTCCTCTGCCGGCTCCCAGCTGCCGATTCGGTGGTCGAGGTGGAGGCGACATCCGTCCTCTCTGTCCGATGGGCGTCGTTGCCATCGTGGCGGAGCAACATGACGCACGTGTCGGCCGCGTGGACTGCCAAACTGCGTGCAGGACGGGTTCACGGCCACTACAGCGGTAGCTGAGGCAATGAAGATCGACTCTGCCCTTGATGGGTGATGTTGAACTAGCGCCCGTCCACCTGTCCCGAAGTCACTCCACAGATTTTCGTCTGAATGATGCCGTAGGACGCCGGTGGGGCATTCCCGCGTTGTCCACGTGGGCCGATGCGGATCTGAATCTGATCTTGTGACGGCTGTGGAATGCGGGGGCGCAGCTACCAGGCGCAAGGGTCTCAGGCCCGCAGGGGTCCTAAGGCTCAACTGGTCTGCAGCGATTCCTCAGGCGACGACTGTGGCCGCATCGTGCGAGCAGGACTGCCTGACGGGTGTATGAGTCTGGCGAGGAAGCACGCCCCGGGCGCGAGGGGGCCCATGGGAGTCCGTGATTTGCGACCCCTGAGCCCGCCTGGACAGTCATGACAGGCTGAGTTGACAGCGATGGCGCGCACATGGTAGCAGGAGCAGGCCAAGTGGCTGTGGAGGACGCGACAGCACCCATCAGGTAGCGTGGGCTAAAGGCAAGAGACAAGGCGGTGCGATGGGCACTACAACGGAAGTACTGACAGCTGCCAGCGCAGTAGTGCAACCATGACCATGCCTGCTACCCACGCCAGGCACAGCAGAGGAAAGCCACGACTCGCGACCATGAGTCCACGAGCTTGCTAATGTACGTACGGTCACCCACTGCGCGCGTCGTCACGTACTGTACTCTCTCAGTCAATTGCAGACCTCGCAAACTCGCGAGAACATGGATTGTTCAAGTCTAACATATGGGTATCGCGGTATGTCCAAGGCGAGATGTTCTTGCCGACTGCGTCACCATCGCCGTTGACCTCCTTTCATCCCGCGCATGCCCTGGCCGAACCCTCCCCCCCTCTGGTCGAACGTGTTAAATCCCATCTGCGGTTGTCCCCCAGGCATGCGCTGGCCAGCCTGCCCAGCGAACACACCCGCCTGAGAAGGAGGTGGAGGAGCTCCTTGACCAGGACCCACCATGCCGTGCGCCTGAGCCTGAGCCTGCGCTTGCGCCTGCATGTTCATGATCTGCTCCATCATCTGCGGGTCCATCCCCTGCGGCATCATACCACTCATCATTGCTTGCATTAACTCAGGTGGCAAGTCGGGCATGCCTGGCATCGCACCTGGCATGCCCTGCATAGCGTCTGGCATCATCTGCATGGGATTTGACCCCATGCCAGGAGCTTGTCCCTGTCCTTGCTGTGACTGGAGTTGCTGTGCTTGCTGCTGTTGCTGTTGCTGTTGTTGCTGCTGCTGACTCTGGGACTGCTGCTGTTGTTGTGACGGCATTTGGGGCATCTGCGGCATCGGCATCGCAGGCATGCCTGGCATGCCCGGCATCCCTGGCACCCCTGGCATCGGCGGCATGAAGGCCGCAGGACCCATGTTCAGGAAGTTCTTCATCTCCTCCATCTGCTTGCGCTGCTCGTCCAACGACTTGCGCGCTTCCTGCTGCTTCAGGCAATACGTCGCCCATGTGAATTCGTCGAAGCCGTAGTTGAAGTAGTCCGACAGATCGGTGCCAGGCCGCCGCCAGGGCTTGTCGTCGTCCGGAAAGTCAGCGTCGAGATCGATGCGCGACAGTGGCTTGTTCGCACGCGGATGTACTGGGTCAGCGTTCACGTCGATATTGGAAGCGTGGATCGCGGGGTAGGACGACCCCGGCTTGGAGGTGGAGGACGTGGCGACGGCCGCGCGGCCATCCTTGCGAGCCGAAGAAGAGCTGGGTGTTGCGTCCGGCCGGGCTAAAGCTGCCGCTGTGCGGCGGGGTGTGGACGGGGTAGGTCGTCGTTGGGGCTGGTGCTGTGGTTGGGCGGCTGGTGTTGTCTCTGGTGTCTGGGATTGTGATGGGCCTCCTCGCAGGGCTGCATGCCGTGCTTGACTGCATCGTCGCGGATGGGGATCAGCAGCTGAGCTCGCATAGGCGGGCGAGCGACTGAAGTGACGCCGAGCTTACACGCTTGCTAACGTCTCAGGCGTCGCATCGACTATGATGTCCAGATCATCCTGCAAAGCCGATCGTCAGTGTCGCCATGAGACAGCATGACTCAATGAGCAGGACGTTGCCATTGCCCACCTCATCATCGTCCACCTCCTCGTACTCCTCAAACTCCTCGTCAGCAGGTTCGGGTCCAGCCGTTGCGCCGGCGGCGGTCGCGCCAGCGGTGGCGGTAGTGGCCGTAGCCGTCGCGGTCGTCGAAGGACCGTACAGATCGTCGTCTGACTCGCTCATGATGCCAAGCACTCTGGCTGTAATCTGATGTTATGTACCCGTAGCCTTCTGCTGCGGCATGCGCATGCTGCTTTGCTCAGATTCTGATTGCGTTCTGAAGGCCT
>JAGYHY010000039.1:0-21680 GCA_024244165.1 Ascosphaera acerosa | reverse complement strand
CTTTGATTAATCCTGTAGCCTCACTAAGAGCAAATCCAAGTACGGCATAACTGAATAATTGTGATATGGCAATGCAGAAGGGTGAATCGCCCGCCAAATCCTCCCCGGCAGACCCCTCTACCCCTTCCACACAGGCCGAGGACTCTACCTCGTCGCAGCACGGCGGTAACCTACCCTCCATCCTGCGCAACAACCTGCCCCGTGACTTGTCACGGCCTTCGCCAGGCACAACGCCCGACCCATCCGCTACGCCACTCTCCTCCGCCGCCACCGCCTCCACCTTTCCCACCCGCCGCCTCCTGGATGCCTCAGATCCGGACTTTGACATCCGCGAAGCCACTGCCGCCTACCGTCGCATGGCCAGCACTGCGAAGAGCAACTTCGTGGTCCCGCCAAGGGGAGTGTTCCGGTTGCACGGCCTGGTGGAGCTGCGCGGCTCGATGAGTCAGGCGAGCATCTACGCAAGCGGGTACTACCAGCCCCAGGAGCGCAAGTGGTATAATGTGTCGATCGAGGTTGTGTCTATGATACCCATTGAGCAGAGACCCAGGGGCTGAAATCCCTCTCGCTCACAATGCATGCCATGATTCGGATAGAGATTGGACGGGCAAGTCGATTGGAATCGCCAGGTACAATGCCAGAGTAGGCAGACGTATAATTGTGAAGAAGGCTGTGCGAAGAGGGCTCTGTGCGGCTCTCAGATGTTGCCTATAGACGCCTCCAGCTCCTGCAGCTCCTTCTGCAGGTCGTCGTACTTCTTCGCCATGTCCTCGTACTTGGTCTCCCACTCGTCGCGAGCGGCCTCGGCGGCCTGCACTTGACGTTCAAAGTGGCCAGCCTTGACATCGGTAGTTCGGAGTCTAGTGTGCATCACAGGCACGTCAGTCAGTCACGCTGTCCACAGCGGTGCGAGCGGTGCAAGACAAGTAGGCTAGTTTGCACTGACTTCTCGTTGGCCTCCCGGAGCGCTTGCTCAGCCTGCTCAGCCTCCTCCTCCAGCAGTGCCACTCGTCTCTGCAGGTTCTCGTTCGCTGAGCCATGCTCAGCATTGCCGCTGGCCTCGGACTTGGCCTCCTTGAGCTCCTCAGTGAGCTTCTCGGCCTCCTGTTCTAGCAGTTGGTTCTGGTGTGTGAGCGATGTGATCTCCTGCTGCTTGGAGAGATTGTCCTCCTCGAGCTCCTTGATCTTGGTCTTCAGCTCTTCGACCTGGGACTGGGCCTCGTCGGCCTCAAGACGGAGAGCGTTGAGGCGCTGGAGCGCATTGCGGTGTCAGCAAGACGAGCTGGGCAATTGGGGAGCTAGAACAGCGTGCTGCAGCGTAGCCACGACTGTCATTGCATTGTATAGCAGCGCGCTGTGCTAGCTATCACCGCTAACGGAACTCACTTACTTCCTTGATCCGCTCCATGGCTGTGACTGTGACTGTGGGTTATCGGGACGTCGCGTGCAAGAATGACGTTGAAGTGCTGTCGCGGGCGAACGCAGTGCAAGGTGATGGCTGGCCGTGATCTGGCTGATGGAGCAGGCAATGGGTTGATCAGTGCCTCGCTGAACGGTAGCCCAGCGCTGTGTTGCAGCGCGATGCAGTTCCGAGGCTGACAAGAGCAGCGAGGACGAGGCGGTGTAATGCGAGCCATCGCTCGCCTCGCAGCGAAGGTTCCAGGGGAGCTCGGGCGCGACTCGTGGCGGCGGCCGGCTCAGCTACGCCATGGCGGCCGCGTCCAGGCACAGACAGGACTGACACCAGCCACAATGCATGGCGGGGCCCGGCGGCGTGATACGGGGACGCCAGGCCGGCTGTGCAGTCGAGCTGAATTCAGGCAGCGTCAGCCCGTCAGCAGCGCTGCTACGTCTGGTGGCGGCTCAGGACTTGTCAGAGCCACTGGGAGTCAGATCTCAGGGCTGCATCGGCCCTCGTCTTGTCCCGCAACTCATGCGTCGACAGTCGTGCTGGTGAACCCGCCATGCGAGTGCACCGCCCGAGTCTCCTGGTGGCGACGTCAATTGGAGCGCTCAACCGCTGTCGCCAGGCCACAGTGCTAGCTCATGACAGCCATCTGGCCTTCAAGCGTGGCACAGCTGTCCGACCGCTGCAGCCGACGCTTTGGTCAAGCGTACTGACTGCTGACCTCGCAGACCAGTGGACTTCGAGTCTGAGAGTCTGACCACGCCGGGCGGTCGCCGCTGCAGACTGGACAACAGCGTGCAGCGTTGAAGGCGCCGACACTGCGCAACGGATCGATCCCGTTGCCATTGACGGTGGCTGGGTTGACTCGTTCAGCGAGCTAGAGCTGGCTTGACACGACTAGCACGCAGGTGGCTTGGCTGCGTGCGCACTGCACGTCGACTACCCAAGTCGTCTCAGACTTCAGATGCTGAGGAGGGGCCCATCATATGACCTGACGCGCGCACCTTAGGCTCTCTGGCGCGTGCAGCCGCAGAGGGACTGGGCAAGGCTCTGGTGAACGCAGCGATGGAGGCCATCTGCTAAACGTTTGGTCATGTGCGCTGATTCAGGCCACAGCAGGGGGACCGCGACTGACGGCACACTCTGAAGTGGTGAGTGGTCAGGGGCCGCAGGGCTCAGGCGTACTACAAGCGTTTCTCGGCGCCGACAGCAGATGGATACGGTCTTCAGGCTGGTTTTCACAGTATCCTGATCGCCGTGCCAGGCCTGTGATGCTCAGCTGCGCTCGACACATGGCGGCGTTGTCTTGCCTGGCGGCTGATAATCTGTAGTCTGAGAGTATGCATGTCCAATGCAAGCTAGTCGAATTGGCCATGGCCGAGTCACGAGTCTTGATCAGTCCGGCATCTCTCGTCTCGCCGGACCGCTTCAGGAGCAAGAGAATTAGGGGCGGCAAGGCTTGCTCTTGTCTGCACGCTGTAGTCCAGTCACGGCCCCAATGGCGCGGAGCGAGACTGAGGTTGTCCTCACGGCCATGATGGCTTGGACTGCTGCAAGACGGACGCTTGCAGGCACGCCATTCCGCTATCGTCCAGCCTGATGTCGCCGGTGCTCTGATCACTTGCCTTTGGGCGTCTGCCTCGGTGGTTGCCAATCGCACCCGTCTGCCAGACAATCAGACGACTCTTCTGGTCTTGCCAATGGCGCGCAGCGTGCTGCAGCACTCGGGCAGTCAGCTGCGTCGCTGTGCGGGTCCCCTCCAGTTGAACAGGCCTCGTCGAGCAACATCAGTCCTGGCTGCTGAACGCCTCGGCGCAAGTGAGCATGGCAAAGGCGAGGCTCGACCCCCTGCCGCAACAGGTGCTGTCCATGCTTTGTACGGCTGGACAAGGGCATGGGTGCCCTCAACCCCGCGCGGCCTCAGCCAGGCTTCCTGGTATGACAGGTGTCAATCCAACGCGGACCCTGCTTCCGAGCTCGTGCGGACGCCCGTGCAGACCCCGACCTCTCGTCGATCAGACCAGGAGGAAGACGATGTGCAACTCTGCTGCACCCACCATTGGCCTGGTGCGCGCCGCTCGTGTTACAAGCAGCTGCTATTCTTGCTGCATCCTCCGTGGATAGCCACAGGAGTGATCAGCCGCTGATCAACCTGGCAGCCGGTCGTGTCGGCAAGGTTCAACGGTCGCCGGCATTAGCAGCAATTGATGGTTGGACTGATCAGCGCAACGGCCTCAGGCGGCGGTCGGATTAGCTGCTGGCCCGTCGCGCATCTCCCAGACTGACACGCCCGCTGTCAACCTGGTCACAGGTTGATTGGGGGCGAGCAACTACTGCGGGCGCGAGAAACTCGCGTATCTAGTGAGGCCAGATGGAGTGGAACAGCAGCAGCGACATCGACGACTCGACTCAGCACTGCGAGTCTCACTTCAGTATTGAGATGTCCCCGCAAGGGGTCGGAGCCGATGCCATCTCGACAAGGATCACAGGGCTGCTCGCATGAGGTGCCATTCAGCTAGCCTGCATTGAAGGCGCCGCTCATGTCTGAAGCGCCCTTCAAGAGTCCCTGAGCACTCGCCAGAATGGCTAGTCCTGGGTGCCTCGACTCGGGGTTGCCTCACCCCAGCGACTGCACTTGAGCTCTCGACATCCCGGGCGACCAAGACGGTGCATGTTGGCTGCAGCAAGATGCTGACGACTGTGGCCAGGCGTTGGTCGCAGTAAGACCGCCCCTAGCAGCGCCTGGTCAGACGGCTTGCCTATTGTGGTCTTGATCTGAGCTGCGGAGTTTCAACGCATGTCTCTGATCGCCATGCATCGGGGCAGTGTCTGTTGGCGAGCCTAGCCGTCGCCGTCAAGATGCTATACTTGCCTTGACTATAGCTGCGACATTGGAGGTGCATGGATTGCCCGCCTAGTAAAGGATGCGACAGCCGCGCATCGCAAGTATATAATCTTGCCATGACTGTCACTGTTGAAGGTGGAAGGCCTGATCAGCAGAGCACCCTATCAACGACTCCAGCAACATTCACGGACAAGATTCTTGTGACGCTGCCCAAAGCCAGCCATCTCTAAGCCGACAACCCCGCAGGCCCACCTATCAGCCACTATGCAGCTCTCAGTATTGTCGCTGCTAGCCTTCGCAGCTGCGGCTATTGCAGCCCCAAACAACCTCGTCTCGGTCTCCTATGACAAGACCTTCGATGACAAGACGACCAAGCTCGCGACGCTGGCGTGCTCAGACGGCGAGAACGGCCTGCTGCAGTACAACTACACCACCCTCGGCGTCGTCCCCAACTTCCCGAACGTTGCAGGCATACCTGCTATCCAGGGATGGGGCTCGGAGAACTGCGCTAGCTGCTGGAAGGTCACGTACAAGTCCAGGAGCGTGAATGTTCTCGGCGTCGATGTCGGCCAGGGGGGTGTCAACATGGCCCTGGCGACCATGAACAAGTTGACGAACAATATGGCCGAGAACCTCGGCAGGATTCAGGCGACCCTGGAGAAGGTGGACGCCGGCGATTGCGGCTTCAAGCCATGATTGATCGATAGGGCCGGCAAGCCTCCTGCGAGGCAAGACTGCAGCAACGCCCTTCTGTGACTTGCTGCCGACCGTGGTGTGTGCTGCTGATCGGTCAGGCCACGACCGCCACCTACCGGAGTCCCATTGTCTACCCCTGAACGTCAGCCTCTTTTCTTGGCTGCGAATGTCACTCTGCCGCGCCCCCTCTTGGCTTGAACTTCAGCACTGCCATCGCTATAGACTGGCTGTGCGCAGCGCAGCAGTTGTCGCATACATCGACGATGCTACCGCATCGCCCTATCTTCCTCGTTGATTGTTAGCCTGGCAAATAACAATGCAGTCGATGTCTTTCTCCAATCCTCGCCCACCTGTCTTGTCATGTGCTCTGGCGACAGATCGCGGCCTGTCGCTCTCATCCCAATGCTACTGGTACGGCCGTCTCAAAGAAAGCACATGCGCGCCACGAGCAAGCAGCACAACGTCCAGGTATACGGATATCGATGAACCACAGGCGTGCAGTGTCAGGAGATGTCATGGAACTCATCATCTTGATGAGCCCCTGACTGGCAGTAGCTAGTGACGCGCAGAGATGAACCAGACTGCCCGCGAACCTTCTCGCACGCATGTCCGCCGTCAATCTCCTCAGCTGTCCGAATGCGATTGCGGGCGTACTGAGTCGTGAGCACGGATGTTGAAAGACGGCTCATCGTGCCTGCGCATGCTATGAAAGGAACACATGATGCCGCTCTCACATGAAGTCGGGTCGGCGCCTCTGTTCAGCAAGCTACGATGGATGAACGGACATGGGAAAACGCTAAGTGTCATTGCTTTTGAATAAGGTTCAGGCGGAACGCAACGTGACTCTAACTGGAATAAATGACAAGCACTCTTGGAGAGGGATCGGTCCCCCGCTGTCTCGTCAATCAGAGCGTGGCGGTCGTAAGCTCGTAAAGCAGATCGATAAGTCCGCAGCGTACTACGATCCGCATCAGATACGCCGATGTGGTGCCTTGTACAGGGTAGAGATGATCCCCCTGGCAAATCGTACCTGCACAATCATTGCTGCCGACGGCGGGGTCAGCAGTAGGGTGCAGGAGGCAGGTTCTTCATCCTTGCGCGGGGTGGCAGGGCTCTTTCGCGCACGGTAGGCGGCATTGGGTGAAAATAAGTGCCATGCCCCAAGGCATTGGTGAAAGTGACCGAATCTCAGGCTCCTGACTCTGCCTCTGCGGCTGCGACTGTGGTGTTTGCACGCCTGTTGCAGATGGCGTTGATGCAGGTGACTTGCCAGGCGGTGAAGCAGTCTGTCGCGGTAGTGGCGCAGGCTGCTTGCTATGGCTTGCACTTCGCGGCTTGAAAGGTGAAGTACTTTGTCGTGACTTCCTATGCACCCTTCTGTGGCGTTTCTTTGCAGCTGGCCGTGGTACTCCCAACGGTTGTGACTGAGACGATGGCATCCACTTGCCTCCGGTGTGATGCCGGGGTGGTATCTGAACAGTTGACTGCTGCAGTGGTGGCTTAGGGTCAGGCTGCCACGGTGATGTTTGAGGATCGCATTGCCGTGGTGACACTGCGACGAGAGCTGGCGACCCTTCAGCATCAGTCATCACACTGACCTCCTCAGGCATCACAAGCCGCGGGTCAACAGTAACCAAGGGACCTCTGGCTGCGAATGGATTATCAAGCGATGCTCCAAGCACCTGCGACGCAAGCCAGCGTAGCCTCGGAGACAGCAGCAGAGATTCGGCCACCTGTCGACGCTTCATGAGAGTACAGTCGTGTGGCGTTGTGAGCAGGTGGGATCTGAAATACCGGCCGATAGTAACGATAGGATCGTCGTAACATCTGTTGATGAGAGATTGCCACCAGCAGCTGCGGGACTCAGGTGCAGGTATGTACGGTTCGTCGAGCACACTGGGCTGATGCAGGGCTTCCAGCGACGGATTCAAGCAGTCATCAAGGTTGAGAAACTCTGCAGCAAGCTCGTCATCAGCCGGCTCAGAAGCAGGCTCAGAAGCAGGCTCAGGATCGGCGGGAAACGGAGGCGGTGCCGACAAGATCTCAAGGAGAGGAAGCCAGGAGCGGGCAACTTCAGTGGCCGAAGGCTTTCGTGGCGGTGGCTTGGCTTTGGGTGGTGGTGACGGTGACTGTGGACTGCCTGTCACGTGCTGTGCAGGCGGCTCCGAGGCGGGTTGCGATGGCGATGGCAAAAGTGTAGCAACGTCGACCTCGGATGTTTGCGCACGTGCATTCTGGGATGAGTCGACCGAGAGTGATAGAGCTACTGTAATGTCATCAGGTGACTGCCAGTACGTAGCTTGCGGGTAGCTGGCTGGTGATGGCGAAGCCTGCGGAGCGTCGACCACAGTCTTAGGAGGCTTGCTCGCTGTGCAGCTGTGACGCAGTGAAGTAGCTGACCTGGCCGGCCTGTGAACCTTGTGATGAAACTCAGTATTCTGCGGTGAAAGGTCGATCGATCTGAGGTGAGGTGGCAGACATACCGAAAAGCCGTGATTGACTCGGCGCGGCACACGGGCGGTTTGGAGCTGAGCAGGCGTGGAAGGGCGATTGCGCTCAGGGCGGCGTGGAGTCAAACCTTGGGTCGGTACCCCTGAAACCCCTGAACCCCCTGAAATCGGGGGATCTCCAGCTTGCGGATCAGATGCGAGCTGCGCACCTGGCGACGCCAGACGTGAGTCCCTGTACGCCACTGGTAGTGGCGGTGTGGCGAGCACTGCGCCACCTCCTGCCACACTCTCGAAGCCATGCTGAGCTGCTTGCTGCACGTTCTGCCACTGAGCAGGCGCGTTCATGCCGGAAGGCGGCGAATCAGCTGCCGTGGGGACCGGAGCGACGACGCGAGCGCTAGAAGCGCTCCGAGGCGTTCTTGCCGCCGCTGGGAGCGCGGCTGTAGGAGCAGGTGCGACCGGTGGGGCTCCGAACGAATGGGCAGGTGCAGTGGGGTCGCACATAGCTGAGGCAGGCGCAACCGTCCCTGAATGCCAGTTTGCGGGCGCTGCGGCATGCGAGCATGCTCTAGCAGGGACGGTGGCAACCTGCCGCCGAGGAGGACGAACGGGGCCCATGGCGTTGGGCGCTGCAGCCAGATTGTTCGCTGATGATGCAGGCTAGCCCGTGCTGATCACACGGTGACTGACACTTGTATCTTGATCATCAACCTGCTAACATGCATGTGACTGGATGGTCAAGAGAGCAGGAAGCCATGCGCAGCCTAGAGCTGCCAACGACGGGCGACATATTTGTAGTAAGCGTTGAGCAGCCTGAATGTCTGGGTCGATGCTAAGGTTCACCGGCGAAAGTATAATGTCGTCGGCGTTGTCCGGAGCTTGTATAGTATATGATCCAACGTTGTCCTTTATTTTGGACAAGAGGCGACGGCGCAACGATCGTGATGGCATATCTGAGGTCTGAAGGAATCGGTACACGGCCGAGTGCAGCGACTAACAACCTAGAGTCGCATGATGCTGTAGCGGCTTCGCAGGGCAGCGAGTCATGACAGCTGCAACAACAAGCGTGCATCGATGTTCGCGCTGTGACGCTGCCAAGACCGTTGTAATTTGAGTTTCTGAGTGCGCGTCCAGAAAGTTTGTTGGTGATGACATCGGCGGGATATAGTTCCCGAGCCGCCGTAGCATGTTCTGCTGTACTAATGACCTGGTACGAGCATTGCGTGAGGACAATGGGCGATCCGGACGCTCGACATGAGCCGGTTTGATCTTGTTGCGAGCAGCAGCAACGAGGATGTTGACCAGGAAGCGCGCCGCTTGCATCAAGCCAGGCCTGAGCAGTGCACGATGGCATCGTAGTCGAACAAGACGGCGGTTTCGTCCGACGACGACAGCCCGATAAGCAGCAATGCGAGCGACGGCATGGACAGTCGTCTGCTGATCTTGGGTCTCTCATATCCCGTGTCATCAACTGTGGGAGAATCCTTGGAGAGGCGGGTGTAGCGTACAGCGGCGGCGACAGCAACGACTGACACTATGCTTGGCCCTCTGTGTCAAGGGCTGCCTTCAACTCCTCATCGCCGCATCCAGTGATTGAACAAGCCAAGTCATATCTTGCAACAGCTTTTCGGTGGCGTTGTCTTCGCTGCCAGGCTGAGGTGTGGTTGACTTGGGCATCTTGTAGACGTGTTGTCGGAGTCGCGCACGGCGTTGTGAAGCCCACTTCACTTCCTATCTGGTAGTCGATACCAGCGCGACCGGCGGCACAAGTGAGCAGTTGGATCATGGTGATGCTGAGGAGAGCAGCAGATCACATCCATTCAGCATCCGGTCGAGCGGTCAAGACTGACGACGAGGACGAGCCGACTGGCGCGCTGCCTGTGCTGGCATGATCAGCTCATCAGCAAAGTCCAACCACGACTCCTGGCACAAACGCGTCAGCAATGCCGGAAGCGACGCAGCGGGATCAGCCAACGCGGCCAGGCCTGGCAGTCCCGATCTCACTCAAGGAGCAGCTCTGGTACTACCAGCTACGCCGTGAGCATGTCGCCCTGGCGCAGACGGTGACGGCTCTTACACGGAAGCTGGACGACTTCGGGGATCACTTGGAGCAGAAGCTAGCCTGCGCCACGGAGACCCTGAGTCTTCGCGCAAGGAAGCTGGAAGAGACCATTGACGAAAAACTGCAATGTGCTGTGACACTTTCCAGGAAAGTTGATGCGATAGAGCAACTAGTGACACGGAGGCCAGACATGGGATCGGTCCTAGATACAACGCTGCAACCACTGAAGAGAGACATTGAGGAATTGCAAGCCCAGTTAGCGAATTTGAACGGTAATGCGCTTAGCGAGTTGCAAGATCGGCTGAGTGCCGCAGAGCAGGTGATGGAGCTGCTCGTTCAGGCTTCAGAGGGCGGCCGAGAGTTGACACAGCAATTGGTGCTGGAAATGCGGAGCGTCAAAGCTACCGCCGACAAGGCTCGTCAGGATGTGCGTGCCATGCCCAAGCATACTCCGGGTGAGTCGCGCGTCGCCTCCATCCATCTGGCAGGATCATACTCACTGAACGCGAGGCTGAGTCGTAGGCTGGCTGGACGGACAGCTCTGCGGAGTGCAGCCAGGAGCAGTCAACCCGACACGGCAATCGTTCGCAGCGCCCGTCCCGCACGATCACACGAATCGGCGGCGCAGTGAGGAAGCTGTCACTATCCCGGACTCGCAGGACATGTTGGCCACAAGTGTCGGTGAATACCCTGCAACGAACCAAGGTGGCAGTGGTGCTGAAGCACGCGGGCGCCCTGCACTCACCTTCTCGGACGGGCGTGTCGCGGCGTCTGCCAGGGGGGTGGCATCTGCTTATCAACTTCAACTCCGCCCTACGGCAGCTCAACCGACCGGCGTCGACGACAGCTGTCAGAACTGTGGCTCAGTGGAGATCGATGACATGCCGATTCCGGAGCAGACTGCAGAAACCCTATCTGCCGTCTCAACGCCTACACAAGTCACAGAAATACCTCCAGAGCCGAAGAGACTACCAAGCTCGACAGCCTGTAGGAGTGCAGCGCAGTCACATTTAGCGCAAGCGGCTCGGTCTGTTGACGTGAACTGTTGCCATACTACACTGGCCAGACCAGGCGATAAAACCAGTGCTGCACCAATAACCTGCAACAGTCAAGATGAACATGTTCAGGGTGCAGGAGCCGACCCTCAAACTCAGAGGGCCCTGGAGCAGCATGAGCGTTCCAAGGGAGCTCTTCATGGGGCGGCCAAGAAGACCACGCATGCAGGAATGGTAGCAATGGTGCCCCCGGCAATCGGAGATTCGGAGTTCGGAGCGGTTGACGCGCTGTCGCGCTCGTCATTGGTAGGTCATGCGCACGACACGGCAGATGGAGCACCGCTCGTTGAAGACCATAGTCGTCGCCAGTTGCATGCAGAACCGCAGCCATCACAGCAGCTGTGCAATGAACAGTCACAGCTGGTTCACAGTGGTCAGAGGCGGCCAGCGAGAGCTCGACGACTAGAGAGGGTAGCTCACTCTCAACACGGTGCCGGTGGCAAAGTAATCGCAGTCCCTTTGCCTACTAAAGACCTGCTACCAAGGCCGGTAAACCGCAAACGACGCCGTCGAGAGATACCTATTGTCTGGGACACAGGTGACGATATCACGCCTCAGGGGTCAGTCTATGAATAGCTGCCAATGTTCAGTGTGAGCAGAGATCACGAGTCACCGTCAATGGGCAGCTCTGGCGACGTGCGACGCAGCATCTGCTGAGTTGACGTCTGATACAGCTGTGCCGTCTAACACATCTCTGCTGTGCATGCACCCATACGACATGGCCGGCATGCGAGGCTCTCAATGTTGTCACCCGTCCTCTCCGTAACCGGCGCCATGGCGGTAGTCAGCGTAAGGAAGCCATTGCGATTGGGCTTGTCACGGGCTTTGTCGGATCATTGCCATCATATAGCATGGTACGACAAGCATGTCATCGCAATTCCGAGATGGTCTAACGGTCATGATTTCCGCTTGTCACTGGCTGAACCTTGGTTCGCAGAACAAGCGCGGGAGACCGGGGTTCGACTCCCCGTCTCGGAGTTTTTTTTTGATTGCTTGACTACGTGCTTACACCATCGCCAGAAGCCCCTGACTGCTGCCAGCTTTTGTCACTCCAGGGATAGCAGGGATAGGACTCGTAAGCCGACCTCTACTCACATGGGTCTCGGTACCTTACACTGTATATGCCTCGGATACTGAACGTCGACGGTCATGCTCACTGAAGCTTTGTGGGTCGATATTAGATGACTCCGACTCCCGTAGACTCTGCAGTACCACCTGATCATACTTGACGCGTTGCAGAACCGTTGATATCATGTACTCGGGCCAAGGGGACCTGATTGATGCACTAGACCCGCCTGAACGCGCCCGGTTTGCAGTTGATTCCCAGGTCGTCAGGGGTAGCAGCACACAACGCGTGGGCTGTTTCCTTGCTAGGCGTATTGATCTTCCAGTCCGGGAAGGCGATGTCGCAAGAGCCAGCACCAGGGCAGTTAATGTTGGCGTCTACAGGCGCATACTTCTTGCTGGTCTCTCCGTGGAAGTTGATGAACTTGATATCTTCCAGCGTCCCGGTGCTCGGCGTGTCTTCGCAAGTGTTATCACCGCTGATTCCATAGCAGCTCTGGATCTGAGCAGCGTAGTCGCAGCTGTCAACATGGACGTCCTCCCACGTCACGTTTCGCACGACTGGCGAGCCGTGACCTTTTGAGCCGTCATACAGCTTGATGCCCGCTGCCTTCGTCGCATTGATCATGTGAGCTCCGCGCAAGTAGACATTGGTGACGGTGTCGTCACTGTCCTTGCCCAAAGACCCGACAGACAACCCGTGAGAATTGCCAGCACAGGTGACATCGTAGACCTCAAGGTAGTCACAGCCAGGTTTGAAGGCGATGCAATCATCATAGTTGGTGATGTGCACATCGCGAATGGTCGTGTACTTGCTTTGACCAATGTCAATGCCGTCGGTGTTCTTGGGTGGATTGGAGGACTTGGATTCTGCGGTCAGAGTCAGGCTCTCATAACGGATATGAGAGGCATCGCCGTTCTGACCAATGAAGAACATGGGCGGGTTCTTTAGATGCAGCTGCGAGAAGACCGAGTCCGTAGTTGAGCCGCTGACCAGGATAAGCTTAGGCCTCTTCAGTTTTTTGTTGCTCGCAAAGGCATCCCAAGCGTCCTGGCCGTTGCCGTCAATGATGCCAGTCTGCGCAGGGGACGTGAAAGTCATGCCGCTGACACCTTTGACGGAGATGATCGCAGACTGCTGAGCCCAGTAGTCTAGATCAGTCGAGACCTTCAGGGTGCCGTCCAGCTGGATAGTACAGCCTTGGCAACTCTTGAGGCTAAGCGCAGAGGCGATGTTGTACGTCTTGCCTTGGGGAAGCACGATCGTACCGCCGTCACCGCACTTCTTCAGGGCAGACTCAATCGCCGGCGTGTCATCGTCGGCGCCGTTTGCGGGAGTGCAAGTACTAGCGCGCTTGCCAAGCGCACGAGGAGCAGCCAGTGCTCCCAGCAGGTGCAGGGAGAGGAGAACGGTAGATTTGACCAGCATGGTGACAGAGGGGCAGTAGGGCGTTGCTCAGCTTGCCAAGCCAGCAGATGGCCGGAGTGGTAGCGTCAAACATTGCCCTTCTTTATACGCCACCGGCAATGCCCCTCCTGCTGGCTCGAGCTGAGCTTGCGCTTCATGGGAGGGCAGCAGTCCGTCGCGGATCGGCCAATTGAGGCCAGACCAGACGATTGACTGCTGCATTGTACAGTGATGCCCCCCTGCATGCAGTGTCTTCGGCGGTGTCCACCCCGCGAAGCGGCAGCAACTCAGTGATGATGAGAAGGGGCAGGCTAGCGCCGTCGGACGGTAGCAGTTGACGTTGCATGCCTCACACAGCTGGTGGGGTAGGTAGCACTGTTGCGGGTCGGGCCGGTGACATGCTCCTAACTCACGAGCGGTGTCCATGGCGCAGAGAGGACCTGCACGTGTCGACCCGCGCGGTTTCAGGAGCTTGATCGGCAGTGCAGGCTCCGGAAGACTTCACATCGCAGCGACGAAGCCCACACAGCAGCGTCAGCCGTCCTGGACATCCCATGCTGAGGTTCGACCAGCAGTGCACGGCAAAACCCGTCTAGCACCGCAATGTCTGCCGTGAGCAGTCGGCAGCAGCTGTTGCGCGACCTCACTCAACCCCCGCTGTCAGAGCACAGCGCCGCCAAGCTGAGGCTTCCAGTCCTCGACCGACGGACCTGCAGCCTTGACAGGCCGTTGGCATATGCAGTTCGGACCACCTGCCCTGCTCATCACCGTCCCTTGCAGCTGTGCCATGCGCACGTAACTGAGTCGTGCGGTGTGAGCGACAGCCCCTGAGCGCGGCGTGCGGGGCGTTGCGACCCTTTTCCAGATGACCGCTAGCCGGCGTGACGTCAGTGCTGCGACGCCTCAATTGAAACCGTTAGCCGGCGCCATCGTGAGCCGAGCTGCCCGCATGGCCTGCAACAGCGCGTCGAGGGCACGGGTACTCGACGGCGGGCAGCGATGCGCAGAGGTTGAAGGGCTGCCCGGCGTCGTGCTGTGTCGGCGATGCGTCGGTTGCGCCTCAGACCCTCTCGATGACTCCCAGCCTCTTGCGCCCCGCTTGCCGCCCATTCAGACTGCAAGTGCGGCAGCTGAGCGCGGTTGCCCGACCGCCTCAGGGCCATGGCCTGCACCTCGATCGGCCTCATCAATTCTATCTGTCTGCCTCGAGAGACCCGTTTGTGAACCTGTCGCTGGAGCACTACCTGCTGCGCAGGACGCCGCCTGACTCGGTCGTCCTGCTGCTGTACGTCAACCGGCCATGCGTGGTGATCGGCCGCAATCAGAACCCCTGGGTGGAGGTTAATTTCCCACGACTTGCTGCGTCGTGCGGCAGCGAGGGTAGCGGCGGCGTTGAGTTCCTCCGACGCAGGTCTGGCGGGGGCGCAGTGTTTCATGACCACGGCAACCTCAACTTCAGTGTCATCTGCCCCAAAGCGCAATTCACCCGGGACAGTCACGCGGAGGTTGTGAGTCGCGCTCTGAGACGCTGCGGCTTGAATGGAGTCAACGTTCGCGTCAACGGGCGACATGACATTGTGCTGGACACGCCGGCGCGTTTGTCTGAAGTCGGAGGGGCGCAGACGCTGAAAGTGTCAGGCTCAGCGTACAGGCTGACTGGCGCGCGAGCGCTGCACCACGGGACTTGTCTGCTTTTCTCGCCCAATCTGCAACGCATCTCTGACATTCTACGGGCGCCGGCACGGGACTACATCCTGGCGAAAGGTGTTGAGAGCGTGCGCAGCAAAGTAGGCAACGTCTCAGAGTACCTTGCGGGGGGAGAGCCAGCACGCCAGGATGATGATAGCGGTGCTGCCTTCATGCGTCATGTCCAGGGGCAGATTCTGAGGGAATTCCGGGCGGAACATGCCGTGACTAGCAGCGAGGGGACAAGCGGGCTGAGTGTAGTCACCATGGAAGAGAGCATGGCCATTGAGGAGGTCCAAAAGGGTATTGCCGAGCTGCAAGTATGCCGTGACAGGCCCGACGACGTGATGCAGCAAGAGCGTATAATGAACTGACTGACTGCGGACGACTGATGATAGTCAACGACTTGGCGGTTCGGACAGACCCCTCGCTTCACCTTCTCGACACACCCGACTGAAGATGATCCTCGCCCTAGGCCACCGCTCCCACCTGACGTACCACTCTCGGTTGGTGACTCCCCTGGAACCTGTGGCTGAGCTTGACCGTCAGACTGACACATGCGCGAAGACCAGGGTTAGGATGGACATCAAGGCTGGCCACATCATCGCGATCCACCTCTCGACTTCGTCTGATGCTGCGAGGGCCGAGTCGCAGCGCGCTCTAACTGAGAAGGCCCTGCTCGGTCGAGCCCTCACCGATATTGGCGATTGGCGGGATGCACTGCTTCTCTCGCGGGCCTTTAACGGCGAGGAACAAGAGGCGGAGAGATTAGGAGCGTGGCTGTCTGAGATGTTCGCCGTGGTATGACGCATGCTGACGGCGCTGTACATGATACCCGGTGTTGGTTTATGGCCATCAGTGGCTATGAGACGACTTTTGTAAACGGAGCTATCGTCAATCTGATGGATGACATCGTATATGGCACGCCTCACATGACTATGAGGTCAAGATGTGCACCATCCTGGTTGTCTCAGTAGATATCACCATCATCCCGCTTCAGCCTGCCTTCGTCTTTTGACCTGTCCTCGATGATGAGGTCTCTGACACCATCGCTCAGCCGCCGTCGTCTCTGCGGATCATACCGTTCAAGTGACCGCCTCCGCTTCCTTGTCGCCGGCTTCTCTCTTGCCTTGCTGTCTCTGTTGCCATGCCCGCCGTCGCGCACAGGACTTGCGGGTCTAGAGCGGACTGGGCTGAGACTTGAGTCTGTTCCCCGCGAAGGAGATGGCGAGCGGCTTCGACTGATGCTGGCACGATATCTCACAGCGCCACGACCTCGAGGCTTGCGGGTTGGCGGCTCAACGCGACGTCGTGACGGAGGCGACGGTGACCTTGGCATTGATTTCGACCTTGATCTCGATCTTGACCGCGAAGGTGTGCGTGACCGTGCTTGCGAGCGACGCCCGTGTCGATGGTAGCGGTGTCTGTAACGGTCCCGTGTGGCTGGGGAGCGAGGAGCAGGGGAGTCTGATCGGCTGGGTGTGCGGGACAAGGACCTGCCGCGTCTGGACTCTCTGCCCGAGTCCTGGTACCTGCTGCGAGGAGGTGAGGAACGCCTGCCTCGCCGAGAACGATGCGTTGGCGGGGACGGAGACCGGGAGTGACTCGTGACTGATGAAGTGGACCGTGACCGTGACCGTGACAGGGACCGTGAGCGAGATCGCGAGGTCGACCGCGACGCAGATCTCGGTGCGTGGCGCCCGTGCGGCCGCCGATCGTAGCCAGAGCTGCGGTCAACGCCGGAGCTACGTGGCCTGCCATGTCCTGGATGAGGTGGCGACACCGAGGCACTCAGCGACCTCGACCTCGACCTCGACCTCGAGAAGGACGCACTGCGGCTCCGACTCCTGCTTCGAGAGGGGGACCGCGAGTAGCTCCTGCCCCGACCAGCAGTCCATCGCCCAGCGCCCCGCCTGCCGTAGGAGGCTCTGCCGCGGCCTGAGGGGTAGTAGGTGTCGCCTCCCCTACGACCACCCCTCCATCGGGAGTCTGGCGGCGGTGGCGATCGCGAGCGCACCCGTGGCCGCGATTCGCGAGCCATTCGCTCACGTGCGCGTGTAGCGTTCATCTCCTGCTCCCGCTGACGCTCCTCTTCACGAGCCCGTGCCGCGCGTTCGGCGTCGAGTTTCTCCTGGCGCAGCTCCAGCTTCTTCGCCTCGAGAAGCTCCTTCGGCACGCCTTGGGGGTTTTCTTGGGCGCTGAGACATAGCTCCCATAGCTTCTTGCAGAACTTGGGCGTCTCCTTGTCTAGGAAGCCGGTCAGGTTGATCTGCAGTGCCTTGATGTCGGGCTATGACAGGGACGACCTGTCAGCGCTGTGCCTGGGCATCAGAGAGGTGGTCGAACGAGGTGTGGGGTATCGCGTACGTATCTGTCCCCCTCCAAGAGGTTGAAGCATAATTCTATGACCACATCGTCGTCGTTGCCGAGGATCTCAGATATCTGGCCTGCGATCCATCTGTACAGCTTGGTCCGCCATAGGTCAGCACCTTGTGATCCCCAGTGCGATGGTCGTCACGGTCAGCACCCACTTCTTCATGACCTCGATGTTGACCTTCTTCATGTCAACCTTCTTGCCGAATTCTGGCGGGAACTTGGTCTGCTTCAGCAGCTTGGCGTCCACGCGGCTGGCCATGGCCATGGTGGTGGCGAGAAGCAGCTCAGCGCAGCCGGTGGCACAGGTAGCGAAGACAGCGAGGACGGCGAGGACAGATAGACCAGCGGCGGACGGCTATGGCTGCGATCCCCAGCACACAACACTTGAAGCATTGGCAGCGATGCAGTCTCTCACAGTCACAGCCCATCATGGCCAGCACTGCTTGGCGGTGGTGATAATCCGCGGGGGTAGACTACAACGATCGGATAAGATCCGTTTTGCAACGAGATTAGATCGCAGCCGTCTATCAGATAAGATAACACAATGATAGCCGGCGGCCCCAGACTCGCCGCGCCCGCTCCAAGTTTTGCAGGTTTGATCGGCAAGCCAGAGCCAGAGCCAGAGCCACAGCAGCGAAGCGTGGCAGAGCGTGGCAGAGCGTGGCAGAGCGTGGCGTCCCGGAGGCAGCGTGGCGGAGACAGCAGCGAGCAGGACGGGACTGACGAGCAAGCACAGCGCGAGAACGGCTGTAGGGCGGGCCCAGGACAGGGATCACCCGTGTCACGTCGCGTCACTGCACCAGGGCCAGCTGTGAATCCTGTGGGAGAGGCACTGTGCGAGACGGCGGCTGTGGAGAGCGACGCCCAGCCCACTGCGTGAGCTGGCACTCATCGCGGCCCCGGGCCACAGCTGCGGCCAGTCCGCCGCTCGCGTTCGCCCCTCGGAAGTAGGGGCCACGCCAGCCAGACCCTGGCAGTAATACCGCCTCAGCCAGCGCCTGGTGACTCCTTGCGACTACAGTACCACTGCGAGCTCCTGAGCGCCGCGAACGAGCTGGGCTCATACATTACTGGCGTCGGACGCAACGACGAGCGTGCAGAGCCGCCAGTGCAGAGCACGCGTGCAGCGTTCAGCTGCAGCAACGGCCCTGACCATGGGTGAGCCCTCTCCAGCGCAAACTGTCAGATGGGCATCTTTGTGCTAATGAACGATGATGCTTGGGGTGTCCTCGCGCAGCTGGGTCAAAATCACTATCCCATGACCATTCTCATCCTCGCCCGCCGTCACACCCGTCGTCGCCTGCAGCAGACTCAGGGGCTCAGGACACTGGGACAGCGAACGTTTCGCCCGTGCCGAGCTTCGTCGCCGCGTCAGGCTTCCAGTTCGGCGATGCAGATCGCAAGACCGTCAGGCTGAAGATCCGACAGCCGAAGGACCGCGTCGTTGACGCCCGTGACGATGGCGGTAGTGACGGTCGGCACGTGGAAGGTAGGGGAAGGGGGCTCGAGGACGATACTGAGGACGGTGGGGTGACAGACCACACCAGCTCCTCACCGATCATCCCCTCGATAGATGAGAAAACCCTCGCTCTATTTCCGACAGGCCGTCCCCGCGAGACCGGACTCGACACTGTCATCTGCAAGCACTGCAAAAAGCCAGTACTACGTCTAAGCGCGCTTGAGCACGTGCGTGGCTGCCTGCGAGCCAAGCAGGAGAAGCAGCGCAAGAAGAAGGAGGCCCGCGACGCCGCCAATAAACTCAAGTACGGCGACAAGGACAAGGAGAAGGAGGCCAAGGCTGGCAAGAGCGGCGCGAACGGCAACGCGGCTGATGACGACGAGGACGGCGATGTGCCACCCGCCAACGGCCCAGCAAAGGCCGCAAACAAGAAGTCTGCCACTGAGGACGCGAAGAAAGGCGGCAAGAAGCGAAAAGCGGATGCTGATGACGACAAGGACGCAGGTGCGACTGCCACGGCGGCTCCTAGCGCAGGCAAGGATTCGCCAGTAGCGACGGGAGCGGCAGCCGGTTCCACGGCGGCCACAGGTGGCGCGTCCACCACGGGGGCTGCCAGCGGTGGCAGCAGCACCGTCAAGAAGAAGAAGAAAAAGGAGGAGCCCAAGAAGGTGCCCAAATTCAAGGGTCCCGTGGACGTGGAGAAGCAGTGTGGGGTGCAGCTGCCCAACGGAGGGCAATGTGCACGCTCGTTGACCTGCAAGTCGCACTCGATGGGCGCCAAACGCGCAGTGCCCGGCCGCTCGCTACCCTACGACATGCTGCTGCAGGCGTACCAGAAACGGAATCAGGCACGGCAGCAGAAGGCCGCGATCGACGCGAATGCACCCGTTGCGAACGAGGAGAACGGTTCTGGCAAAGTCGACAGTGATGACGAAAAGGACGAGTGCATGGCTGCCATCAATCGATTGTGGTCCAACCGAGAGGCCGGCCGGCTTGTCGATCACCACCTCATCGACACACGCAGCAAGTACAAGATGTTCCGTATCAGAAACATGTTCATGGCTGCGATGGGTGGACCTCCACCGTCCGAGTTCGTGGCTACCACAGCTCCGTCCATGTATGCGCCAAACGGCACCCCGAGTCCGTTCGGTGGGAATAACGCGTTTCCTGCTGTGCTCGGACCCAGGTTGCAGCACTTCAACTTCTTCGGACCTGACACGTTCACGGAGGAAGAGGAGCAACAGCAGCACCAGCGCCAGCAACAGCAACAGCAGCCGCAGCCACAAGCCTTGCAAGGCAGCCGCCAGCTCACAGGTCACTTGCACGGCCCGCCAAACAGCAGTGCGAATACACGTCCGACGCCGGGTTCGACGGGACCTAGTCGCGGCCAAGCACGACCGTCGCCATCGGCAACGACGGCGGCGGTTGGGGTTGGAAGCGCGAGCGGGGGTAGTAACGGCCCGTCCTGGAAGCGGCACGGCAGTCTTTCCATGTCTCAACAAGCGCAGGTCAATGCAGCGTCTGCGTCTGCGAGCAAAAAGGTCGCCGCACATGGCTAGCGGACCGGCCGGCACACGCACTGATCACATTGGCACCACCTTATCGCACACGATTTGGATTAGCTCGATGCATTGTCATCCCAATTACCAGCACTTACGACTCATGCATTGCTGTCACTCATGCGAGACTTTTCTCGCACGCGTCTTGGTCGTTCTGGATGGGGCAAGTAGGCTTGCTCAGGTACGGAGAGGACCAGTAGATAGCGAGGTTCGGCCATTGTTCTGTCAGGCGCACCAATGCTACTGAAGATACCCACCGTCTCAGCGCTGCTGTCATCTGCGCCTCCTGGCGCTGTCATATACTATGCATCGTGATTCTTGCGCTCTTGGGCCCGTCCAGACCGCGTTCGTCCAGGCTGCCACCGTCCCTAGCACTCTTGATGGTCTGGCGCCCATGTTGATCGTATCACGCGCCGTCTGGATTGCTGGGTCGATCATAGTGGGCAGGTCGGGCACAGCTGACTTGCTATAGTCGCCTAAATCTGCTACTGAAGTGCAACCCCGCAGCTGCCATCGCATACTGTGTGCCAGCCCAGCAGGTAGTACGCCGCCGGGAGGTTGCGCGTTGAAGCCGACCTCGACACTGATTGTCCTCCAACATCCTGCCTGGGACGTAGCATGGGCCGTCATGGTAGCGAAGCTGTTGCAACAACGGTTCCGCGCGCGAGATGACGGTAAGCGGCTCGCAGTCCCGGCGTCTGCTGCGCACCCTGCAAGTTTGTGACTGTGCCTTCAAGCAGTCTAGTTACGCCAAGCTCATAGCAAGCATCGCATATCGACACTGAGCAAGTATCCGGTGTTGAGCAACGCTGCTGCTACCCCTGGTGGTGCAATTCGCTGCCCCTTACCGCCCGATGTGATTCTCCACCGAACCGCAGCCTCATGTGCCTGGTCGGCCGTTGGGCACATAGTGACACTCCAACGCAGAGTCACTGTCATTCTGCAAGAACCGCGCGCACTGTCAATAGCGAGCACATTGCTTCGACATCAAGTGCCGGCAATCACCATGGTAAGTGAGCTTCAGCCATGACATGACGACTACGGTGTCTGTGTCACTCGGTCTGACTCGAGTTCGACGGTGCAGTCCAAAGACTCGTCGGCGACGTATCTCCACTTCCACGAGCCTCGTCTGGCAGACCTCTTTGAGGACTTCAATAGGCCGGATACCGCAGCGAGAGCAGAATCAACCCACAATGGTCATCAAGCGCCCTTCACAACGCCGCAGAACCCACCCGGACTGTCTGCTTTTCTGCCCGTTGAAGACATCTATGTCGCTCCTCAGTACCAGCCGATCAACCCAGAGGACGAGGACGACGTGGTACCTGACCAGCATGCCGAGTTTGGCATCAGACGTGCGATGGAGCCAAGACAGAGGGTCGTCTGGCGAGACCTCGGTCTTGACGAGCTCCAGAGGGGCATGAGAACGGGCAAGGGTGCCGTCACGGGTACGAGAAGGACCGCTGCGGCAGGCGCCAGGATGCAAGTGGTGTGCAGGAGATGAGGTGCGGGCATGTCAATCCGACTGCACAAGAGACTGGGGTTTAGCTACAATTTCTTTAACAGGTGCCGGAATAGGAATCGGGATCGTATTCGCAGGTTTAATAGTTGGAG
>JAGYHY010000038.1:0-21701 GCA_024244165.1 Ascosphaera acerosa | reverse complement strand
ATCATGGGGTTTGCCTGTCCCTCTGCGGCGTAGGAGTTCGTGATGCTATCGATGACGGACTGGGCCTTCTCCTGACCGATTTCTGCAGTAGGTATGCCCCGTCAGCAATCTGTACTGGCCACCCACTTGTGAACTGACGCGAGGATATGCGGCATACGCTGGTAGTAGTCCACGACATTTCGCAGATGGTTCTTGCCCTCGTTGTGTGATTGTCTGACTGCGCGTGAGTCGTGCGTGAGGTACACATCGCAGTAGTCACCTAATGGTCGCGGAGTGCGGGTTAGCGGAGGATGCTGGGACTAGCAGCCTCTAGCGCATGGCAAGCCGTAGCGCGGTGTAGTCTGCTCGACAGTACTTGCTTCCACGCCACAGGATCGCCTCGGCTACTCTTAGGGAACCTACAGAAGAGTAATGGTGGTGTCAGCAATGGCAGTCCAAGATCATGCGCGCACAAGAGGAAGAAAGCGGTGACTTATATTTCGGCATGATGCACGCTGATCAGGGTCGGCGCCGCCCTGTGAAGAGAGCTCTCAAGCGATTGGCTGTGGTCGAGTTGTATCGCGTTGACTGATCCCAGAAGTGACGGATGCAAGGCGTATAGCTTCAGCTCAGCTTGAAAGACCTGATTCTGGCCGATCGATCAATCTGCGCGCCCCTCGTCCCCGCCACTCGTGAAGCTCGCCTCAGCCTCTCATCGCACGCATCGACTCCGACGTTCGGCGTTGACGTTGGCGTTCATTCGGTCTCCGCGGATATTCTTTGATGCCTGAGGCAGTAGCCGCTGACGTCACTGCAGTCAAATCACGTGGCAGTCATGCGCTACTGCCCGCCTACATCACCTCAATTACAACGACCCCTCTTCGGACGCTTGCGACTGCCAGCATCAGGGGCATTGAGATGAGCACGCAGGCATTGGCGCTGCATAAGGCTTGGATCGCCATGGCAAGCGATGGTGCCTTCGCCTGTGGAAGTCCGCAGCAGTCCGCTGTCTGGCCTGCCGGGCCTCAGTGTTGACCTTTCACTGCAATGATCGTCCTGGCGTGCATACAACTGGTCGTTCAACAGCTGTGATGGCAACGCAATGGCACATGTTGAGACCAATGAATCGTGGTGATGATCATCTATGACCAATGGTACACTCATCGAAGCGCGCACATCCACAGGACGAACGATTGTTGTGATCAGTCGGTCCGTTGGGCAGGAATACCATGGCGTTCCAATCCGAAAGACCATCCATCTCCTTGCCGATTGGCAGTCGACGGACGGCTAGCGACGGTGACCATGACCAACCTAGCCTCAGCCTGAACGAGCTCGCGAGATGTGGCAGCTGAGTTCGACACCGCACTGCTGATGCCTGATGGCGACGTTTTCCAATGAAGTGATTGACGAACGCTTCTCGCGGCTTGCTCCAATGAGTGCCACAACTCGCACCAGCCGCCATGACTGGCAGACCGGCAGAGCTCACCGCAAATGCAAGCGGCTCTCATGCGAGGCAGTCACGGCCTCCACTGCTTGCCGACACTGAGCCGCTTGGGCAGCACCACCCGCAAGCGCAACCGGCATAGCCCAACCCGGCTAGGTTGGCAGTGTCTCTCCCGCCCGTCGTAAGCCGGCTGCCAGCTCGCATTGTCCGGACAGAGCGAGAGCAATGACAGGTCAGGTGGGCCGAGCTGCCATGCGATCGGTGCGGTTGTGCGTGCAACAGAGCTGCACCCCGCACTGCCTGATCTGCACCAGGGACAGGCCCGGCGAGCGGTGTTTCAGGCACGTCTGCAGGCCGCCGTAGGGGGTTGCGAACTATGCGTACGCGTGAGCGAGGCTACCAGCAGAGCGGTCAGGCGGGCCTTTCACCTGAGCTTAGGTCATCGGAGCAGCTGGTAGGCGACGATCGAGGAGTCTGACCATCAGAGCACAGGGACGGCTCCCAGCACAGCACATACCTTGCGGATGTCGCAACGCCTGGCTTGTTCGCCCCGGTAATGTGACTGGTCCGCCATCTGCTGGCAGTCAACGCCAGGCCAATGCTAGCTGCGAGGGCGGCGTGACTGCACGGTAACCGTCGCCAACAGGCATCCTGGGTGACACCGCACACACACACCCAATCGCTGCGTTGTACCCTCATGGCCGCCAGCACCGTGATCATGCCTCTCTCATCGGTGACCGGCGTCGGCTAACCAAACACCCGTCACGCACGCACACTTGCATCATCGTCCTCGGCTGTGACAAACCGAATGACGACGAGCGGGCACCGCGCTGCAATTGGTCACGCTACCGAATCTGTTAGCTAACGCACGGCCCCGAGTGATCGTCACGAGCTGTCCTGCCATGCAGGCTGGTTGCGCCTCTCCACACAGCATAGCTGCGGCGCCGGTCTCGTGGCGTCATATGTCTGTCTCCATTGGCTGCAAGGGGGTGGGATCAGGTTGGGTCTCGAATGCCCAGAACAGCTCCGCTCTGGTGCCTTTCTCCTGACGGCTAGAAATTTCAGAGCAGCCGTGGTCATGGGCGGGCTGCAGGCCAGGGCGGGATGGCGGCAACCCTCTCCAGGGGGAGTGAAGAAGCAAAGCGCTGGCCCAGTCATGGTCGTGCATGCATCGAGCTCTCCTGGCCTGGTCTGGACGGTCTGTATGGATCAAGCAGGACGGTTCGTGTGGTTGCGCCTCCTCTGCGCCAGGCACCGCCTGTCAGCTGATGGCCGAGTCATCCGCTCTGACTGGTGCGCAAGCCGCGTGTGCTAAGCATGCCTTGACGGCCGAAGATTTGCATTGATGGCATCATTCGCTTTCGCTCGCACTACGGCCTGTCACAGCATATAAGACTGGTACCTGGCCTTGAGCTTCGTGTTGGGTCATCGCAGGGTAGCCCTTGACAGATAACCGTCGCAACTACCACCAGGCGATCACACAGAGGTCGCATACCCAACCAAGCACTGTGACCCCGCCCAGGAGATCACTTCTCGCTACCCAGACTTGAGCCCGACAATCATCAACCTACCAACAGCTGGTTTCGGCTCATCAACCCGCACAATGGGCTATAGCATTGTTGAGCCGCACCCATCGGCAGCCCGGGCGATGGCCATCCACACGTCCCGCGGCGGCGCAGGCAACATCTGCTCCCTGAAGAACACCACCACCACACCTGGACCAACAGCGCAAGGGCCCCCATCACTCACACGGCTCGACTCGCGCGCACCGTCGAAATACTACAGTGCCGGCCGTGGTGGTGCCGGCAACGTCCGCCACTGCGCTGTCGAGCAGCGGCCCATCTTCAGCTTCGACGAAGAACTTGAGCTTGCTGCGAAGCGTGAGCAGTCCACTCGGCGTGGCGCCGCGCCCGTCTTCACGGCCGTTGGACGAGGGGGCGCAGGGAACCTCGTTGCACCTCCGGAGCGAGCAGAGCAGTTGAGGCAGAGCTTCTGGCATCATGCCCAGCGTCACCAACGGAATGGTGGGGCCTCAGACGATGCGGCACTCGACGCCGATCTCGCGAGGCGGTCTTCATCTGCATCAAGTGCCGACACCGCAGACGCACTGAGGGAAATCAGCGCTTTGCAAAGGCTCCAAAGCAACTCGTCCACGACGAGCTCGGTGGCGTCCAGAACATCATCGTTCGCAGGATCCGTGAAGCACGCGACGAAGAAGGGCTTTGGCAGAGTCTTCAGCCACTAGCCTTCAGGGCTGCGCAGCTTGCAGCCGCGTCACAACCTCTTTTCAACCACAGCGTTCGGAGGTCGTGTAACCCACGGCCCCTTCACGTCAACGAGACCACGATCAACTCCCCTCAAAAGCCTGCTTTTCTTTCCACGCCACTCGCTCCCTCACTTCGATGACACGCAAGGCTGGCTGTGTGACGATCAAATCGTCGCCTGTATGCCGCCTTGAGAGCTTTCGTACTCAGCTTCACATCGCATGCCATCTGATATACCCGGCTTTGTCGATTCGCGACTGCTAATTACTTAGGCATACCATTGACCATGACTGCCCCGCTGTCGGGCCGGTATGCTGCACACCCACGCTCTCTCGTGCTTCAGACGTGACCATTTGGCTGCTCCGCTCTCTTGCTGGCGTGCTTCCCAACATGGCTTGATGCTCAAGTGCTGTTTGATGACCTGCTTCGCGCAACCTGCATCGACAACCGTAAGCCTGGGTACAAAGAGTGATATGCTGGCATGACATGACGGTGCGCGAATGAGGAGACCCTCAGATCAGCTCTCTCCTGTTCTCACCGGCTTCCATGCGATCCTCCACGTAGATGGAAAGATGCGCAGGATGCCATGCAACTTTGCCGTGCTTTCAAGGGTCAATTGCGCCCTTTTCATCATGGGGTCTCCTTAATTCGTGCCGTAGGGTTGGGGACATGTCGCCACCACTCACGTGAGCAGTGTAGGCAGGCTCACGCGGCAAAAGCCGTGTGCAGGGAGCGTTGCAAAGGACAGGTGGTGAACGGCACGAGCATAAAAGGTCTCTTACCTGATTGCGGCGTATGAACGCAAGAGTACTCGCAATACAACATAATCATCCGGCCAGGCACAGTTCGAAAAGAGGGCACGCGCGTTGCCCAAGCCATTGGGAAGGTAGGAACACTGTACCCAGAGGCCGTCCGAGTCGCTGCAACGGATGCCTCGTCGATTTGAGGGCCGTCGGCGTCCGATGACTGCTGCACGTGTAAAACAACAGGCGGCCACACTGCTCTTGCCAGGGGTCAGGCTGGTCCATCAGTGGGAGCAGCTGGCCGGCGCAGCAAGCTCATGCAGACGTGATGCACGCCGCCCAAGACTGCGCAGACTCGCCGTCAGCAAGCGCGTTGCCGGCAACTGCATCGACGTCCGACGTTCGTAGACAACACCAGTCGCTTCCACATCCGCGACCCGTGGAAAGGTAAGGGCGGGCACCCGCTCGTCGCTGGTCATGACAGCCATGGCCTGCATTGCCGCATCATCAGCGTGCCGGCAGTGAAAGGGATCTGGATGGTCACTGGTGCCATCGGGCTGCGAGGTTCCGTCGCATGAGTTGAATGCGAGTGCACCTCCGGGAAGTGCAGCTGGCTCCAATTACGCGGCCGCGGGTGTCATCAACCTCTGTCGGCATCGTCAAATCGACTTCATACGCCCAGCACATTCCGTGTAATCGTGGCCGCATCCCTCGGGCACTGCCTGCTGTCTTCGAACACAGTTGTGAATCGCGACCATCACGCGTATCTGCGCGCCACTGTGCTGGCGCCACTGTGCTGGTCAGCTGGTCGGCAAGAACTGCAGGCCAGGTCACACTCGGTCCTGGCGGTCATTATGCACGCTCGTATGGCTCGCGAGATGCGAGCCGGTCGACGAGAGACCACGGCGTCATGAGAAGCGGCGAGGAGGTGGCGGCGACCAGGTCGGCAACAATGCCTCTGTGCAGAGCCCTTGACCGTGACACCGGACCCGCCGAGCCCCCGTAGCAAGCTGCGACCTCGCCGCGCGTCGTCAGCTATTGAGCAGCTTCATCCTATTCAACATTGGCTGCCGTAGGTAGTGTAACGAGCTGTGCGGGTCGTCGTCAAGGAGGTGAAGGCCCCTGGCTATCGCAGCATAATGATCTCCCTTCAATCCGTGCGCAAGCTGCATCCTCGCAATCGCGAGCAGGCCATCGGCCTGATGTTTGCTTCGTCAGGATTGCTTCCCACGATGCCCTTGACCCCCACACTTGGCAAGCCACAGGAGGACGCAAGGTCTAAGCCCTTGTTTCTGTTTCTCGTGATCAGCTCCGTCCGATCTAGAATGTCTCAAGTGTCGTGCACTGGCCACTGCCGAGCAAACTCCAGAGCCCGGCGCGAGACTGCACCGCCGCGATCCGCACCACGGCCGTCGTGACCACAGCGAGGCTGGAGCAGTCGCCTCGTGTGTTTTGAGGTGCGACACGCCAGCTGTAGCTGGGCGACGAGAGACCGGCCGATGTTGAGAGTGCTCCAGCATCAGTACGTCTGCCAACATCGGCAGGCGGGCCATGCTAGCGCAATGCATCTGCATCAATGATCGACGCTGCCCTTGGCGGATCTGCTCGTTGGTAGGGTACTGACTGCCAACAGCATGCCCGTACCTGGGCTTCCTCGATGTAGCACTGCGTTGTGACGTTTCTGCAGCGAGCTAGATTGAAGGACGCGTAGCCGTAGCCCCAGGCTCGAGGGACTAGCCTTTAGCTGAGTGACACTATGCCGTGTCCCTCACATGCTGGCGCGCGCACAAGCTCGTCTCGAGGTCGTGAGCTCGCCCCAGTCATCCTCTGCCATGACTGACCCTCCGCACCCCTGCTGGCCATCCCATGAGTCCTAGCTCGCACAACTGATCGACCAACTCGCCAACCGCTCGTTGAGCTGACATATCGAGTCGTAACGCAGCGATCGCACCAGCTCGCCTCGCGCGACCGGGCTGTAAGTCGCGCCCCCTTGCCCCCCGGATCAACCCCAAACAATGGCGAAGCCCTGCGCCCTACAGCGTAACCCTGCGCTGTTCAACCTGCGTGTACCTCCCTCCCGGCCGCAACCCGTACCACCCTGCAGCGCGTCTGGGGTCACTCTGTAGTTGTCCCTCTGCGCGCAGCGAGCAGTGGAGCGTCGCAGCTTGAGACCTCGCGTTCTCGACTGTCTAGGACTCCATAATTAGACGAATGTTAGCATGTCGGTGGCCTGGCGTTGAGTCGGAGCACTGGCAGCAGCTAGGATCAGAGCTTAGACATGCTCACGCGGCAGGGCTGGCTTGAGACGTGCGGCATGGCCTGGCTCGAGGCAATGACCATCCTTCAAGTGGGCGCAGCAACGCCTCACGGCTGGCAGCGCTTTGTATATGTATCTGCAGCTTGGCCCGAGCTGATGCTGCAGCTGAACTGAGCTCCAGCACGATAGGAGGGGTCCCATTGTCGCTGTCGCTGTGGTGTTCATTCGCTGGCTTCATATGATTGATCTGCTCCCCCTCGCTGCTTGACAGGCAAGCTCATCATCGACGACTTGTATTCATCACTTGCGCTTCAGTTGCACTGCATCGCGTCGCGGTAGAGCACCATGGCACCCATCGCATCATATGCCTCCTTGCTTCTGCTTCTCACTTCGTGCTTGACGGAAGCATCTCCGATCCGGCTTGAGAAGAAGAGGTTCAGCGTCGTCGAGAGTGTCGTGAGACGCAGCGGCGCCCATCAGCATCAGAATCAGACAGAGAGTGCTGCTCTCGGCAGGAGGCGATTTCGTCGCGGCAGCCTGCAGCCTCCCAGGGGCGCCACCGCCACGAGCGGGAAGTCGTCTGTGGAGGCGGAGAATCTGAACAATCTTCAGTACCTTGTTCCGGCAACGGTGGGCAAGACGGAAGTCAACTTGCAGCTCGACACGGGCTCTTCCGATCTGTGAGTGGGAGCATGCTTAAGGGACCCGCGGTGCCGTGTTCCTGCACCACGCTGACTGATGTAACTTGCAGATGGGTGTACGGCAGGGACAACAAGCACGCCAGCAAGCATCCCGTGTATGAGCCGAGCGAACATGGCAGGAGGATTCAGAATGCGTCCTGGGAACTGTCGTACGCGGACGGTGCGAGTGCATATGGCCAGGTGTGGACAGACACCTTCACGATAGGCGGGGTGTCAATGGCGAATCAGGGCATCGAGACGGCGTCCTATGCGTCGCCAGCACTCGTCAACGACGCCAATTGCGACGGCGTCTTGGGTCTTGGCTTCAGCTCAATCAACTATGGTGAGCCGCACCGCTTGCATGCTGCGAGTCTCGAAGCAAGCTGACGTGGAATCCAGCCAAGCCGAAGCAGAAGACGTTCTTCGAAAACGTCGTGGACCAGCTTGATCAGCCACTCTTCACCGCAGACCTGGCGCACGGGTCGCCAGGACGCTACGACTTCGGGTACATCGACGAGTCCCGCTTCGACAAGGACATCACCTACGTCGACGTGGACACAAGCGCAGGGTACTGGGGCTTCACGGTCGACGAGTTTCTGTCCGGTGACCAGCTCGTGGCGGCAGAGATGCGCAGCATCGCCGACACAGGCACGACGCTGCTGTCGATGAACGTCAACGTGGCGCTCGCCTGGGCGACGCGCAACGCTGGGCATGTGGATGCAGGGTCGGACCTCTGGCTCGTCAATTGCACGACGAAGCTGCCGGACATTCACTTCAAGATCAAGGGCCGCACGGTCACTGTCCCGGGGAACTCGGGTATCGAGGCCCAGGGGGGTTCGTGTTACACTGCGGTGCAGAATGGGGGTGCAGGCCCGAATATTCTGGGTGACATCTTCTTCCAGTCGCAGCTGGTCGTCTTCGAGCTTGATAAGGCGCGGAAGCAGCCTCGCCTGGGTTTTGCGCAGCGGAAGGGCTCGTCGTGAGCAGTTCGGCGGCACACACCATTGCTTCATGGCGCGAAGGCGCCGAGAATCAGATAATGAGGAGATCACAGGGTTGGTTGGCAGACTCACACATACTGTACTTGCACATACTGTTTGCCACGCCTGTATTCTCAGGGGTCATAATGTTGGTTCAGGGGCTCAGGGGCTCGGTTGCGCCCACTGCTACCTGCATTGCTGGTTCATCCTGGCTGCGAAGGCATTCGAAGTCGCATCATTCATAGACAGGGGAGCTCATCGGCATGGACAGCTTCGAGGTGTTATCATGCATTGATATCTCGCATAGCATGGCGCGACGACCAGCGACATCAATTAGAGTTGACCTCTTCAGATTCTCTGCTCATCCACTTCTCCATCCACTCGCCCTGGTACAGCTCGACCTTGTCCATCCATAGTTGCAAGACGCTCTGCTGTTTCCGCGTCACAGATAGCCATCCGGCCGGGTTCTGAACGCTTCTCATCTTGCAGCGCCTGAGATCGATCATGAACACGCGGTAGTCGTCCTTCTCGTACCCGTCTCCTACGTGGATGCAGATGAAGTTCTTCGGGTGGATGGGTGACCTGATGATACGCTGGAGCTGCACCTCAAGGACTGCAGTAGCTGCCAGCTCAAACAGCACCGGCCATGCCTCCACCGGAGCAATGTCATCGAAATGGCACAGGCGATCGCCAGGCAGGTTCTCCATGAGAAGCCCGGGTATGAAGTAGATCTCCCTATGCGGCCAGGCTGCCGCGGGATCAGCCTCGTGGAGCCACTTGGGGGAGACGTCGATGAACCCGGCCGTGAAGATCCTCGGCAGCACCGTCCCCTGTAACTTATAGAGCCGGTCGTACGCCTTGAACTCGTCGGTGAACTCCTTGATCTGGTGCAGCGCGAACGATTGCTCCGCGTCCAGTGTGTCATCCCTCCTGCCAGACACCACGCCGGTGCGGCGAGTCGCCCAGTTCAGCACGTTCTGCAGCCGTTTCCTGGACTCTGGCGCATTGGAGGCCTGGATGCGCGTGAACAGCCCATGCTCCAGACCCTGACTCCATCGCACATTGCCATGGGACTTGCGGGCCTTGCCGGAAAAGCGCCTGTCGTACAGCTTCAGGAATCCAACGCTCGACCGCCAGTGCCGCTTCAGGTCGGCGTTGTCCAGCACTTGTACGACGAGGCCGACGGAGTTGCTCCATTTCCTGGTCATGCTCTCGACGCGCAACCTGACACGGCTTCGCCCGTGCTTCGCAGGGTCCATGTCCGTGTAGAAGTCGAGCACGTCGCCGACGGCGTACGCAGTGCAGGCTGGCTTGCATTCGCAGTCGTGAGGCCTGCCGACGTACCGCTTGGGCGTATACTCCTCGGGCTTATCGTGGTCGCGGAGGCAGTAGAGGCCGTCCATGGCGACGCAATTCTCGGGCTCCAGCATGCAATCTGATCGATGCACGGTGTGATTGCGGCCGCTCCCATCTGCAACGACATACCTTGCGCAGCATGCTCTACAATCATGAACACTGGCATCAGAGGAGAGACGCAGTATCACGCGATCGTTGCCCAGTGGGAGCTGGGGAAGGAGCCACTGGAGACGCGACGGGTCTCTGCCTGAGGCGGTCCAACACTGCTTAGGAGGAGAATGTCGTTATCGCGCCGAGATGCGACGATATACTGTACAAGGGGTACGGGGAATGCGCTCTGCCGCGCTCATGGGGGAGCTATTCACCGAAAGAGCCTTCGCAATTCGCCGTGAACTCGGGGGTGGCCTCGACCACCTCACGAGGGACCCGTCCCTGAGACAGCCTGTGCACCTCCGTCCTGCGGTTTGCCATTCGCGCTGGCGGCTGCCGCTGCAGCCGCTGGCGTCGCAGTCTCCGCAGCAGAGAAGCTGTATGTGACCCGCGACTTGCGCCTTCGCTTGCCTGCTCCATCTGAGGCTTCGCCGCCGGACTCTGCTGAGGCGCTCAGCTTCTTGCGCCGCCTCACATCGCCAAGCACACCCGTAAGGTACTTCAGTGCCGCATCCCTGAGAGCCTTGTCCTCGGTGCTCTGCCGCAGCAGCTTGATCATCTTTGCAAGGTGTTCCTCGGAGCGCAGGTGAGAACACGTCCTGCCGGACCCGTAATGCGCCTCGCCGCACAGGCCGCAATGCTCCACGCCTGCGAGCTTGAGCGGGCACGCGCCCGTAGCATGTTGATTGGCACATGCGGGACACGGCAGAGCACTCGAGTCATACTGCGTGGGCTTGAGCTCAGGTACCTGAGCTCTCACCATTGGCGTAGCAGGCCTCGATTCGACCGTTGGCTTTGGTGGCAATGCGGCAGCTGTCACAACGGGCTGCGAAGGCAGAGCTGGACGCATGGTACCGGTGGACTGGAGGTTCGCTGCTGCTTGGATCGACGGCCGCAGCGGTCGGCCCTTTGGTGCCGCTGCTGGCTGCGCTGGTGGTACCGTAGGCTTGCTGTGCTTAGGAGGACCAGTCTGCGGTGTCACGTCCGGCGCAGCCAATGACGGTCTTTGGCGGCTGGTCTTCTTGTCGGCCAGCAGTTCGTCAACATCGCCATCAAAGTCGGACGCCTCGCTCGACGAGACTGACGAAACCGCCCTCGTGGCCTTCTCAGGGACGAAGTCATCGTCCACTTCAGGCGTCGGAATCCTGTTGCCCTGCTCATATGACGTTACGCGACTCCCCGGTTCTGTGCTATAGTTGACCTTTTGTCTCGTCCGCTTGCCACGGCCCAACTCCTCTCGCGCCTTCGCGGCCTCCGCAGCGGCTCGCTCCCGCTCTTGCAGAATCTTATCCCACACATCTACAGACTCAGCTGGTGTCGATCGTTCGGAGGAGTCAAGCGAGTCTTCAAGAGAGTCGTTCTTCCACACACGAGCAAAGGAGAATTGCGACTCGGGCGATTTGTCATCGCTTGCAGACTTAGCCTGAATTGCGCTGCGATCGAGCAGCCGATCAATCGCGGCGTCGTCGTAGTGTATATCGTTCTCCGGCTTATCCTGGAAGATCTCCGTTGCACCGTGCTTCAGTATGGCCTCCAGATCCTCATCGCTGTCCTTGGTCTGATCCAGCCGCTCGATCAAGACATGATCGAGTAGCATCTTCTTCTTGCCGATCTGCATGATCTTCTCCTCGACAGTTGACTGGGTCATCAGCTTGAAGACCAGAACCTTATTCTTCTGACCGATCCGATGGGCTCGAGCAAGCGCCTGCATATCCTGGTGTGGATTGAAGTCGGGGTCCAGAATGATGACTGTGTCCGCAGTGGCAAGGTTGATGCCGACACCGCCAGCCCTGGTGGAGAGCATGAAGGCAAAGTACGGTGAATCCTTTGCATTGAAGCGGTCGATCTGCTTCTGCTTCTCAAGTGACGAGTAGTTGCCGTCGATGCGGCAATGCATCAGTCCGAGCCCGTCCAAAAAGTCCTCAATGATGTCCAGATTCTCAAGGAACTGGCTGAACAGTAAGACACGGTGTCCGCGCTGCTTGAGCTTCGGCAGAAGCAGTTCGAGTAACTTCAGCTTGGCCGAAGCCTCCGTCAAATTGCGATGCAGTACCTTCACGTCCGTAACGCTCGTGTCTTCAATAGCTCGGCTGTAGACGAATGGATGGCAAAGGCACTTGCGCAACTGCATCATGATGTTGTTTAGATTCGAGCGCTCAGCCACGGTGAGTCGCTTTCCAGGCTGCTTATTGAAGATCGCTCTGATCAGGGCAGGGTTCTTCTCAAGGATGTTCTTGTATAGCTTCTTTTGCAAGATTGTCATAGATACCGGCACGATTATGGCGGCCATAGGCGGTAGGAATGAAAGATGAGTTTCCTTCGTCCGACGCAGAATGAATGGCCGGAGCATCTCATGCAACTCATCAATCTTGTCTTTGTCGAGGTCACTGTAGTCCTCCGCGAGCTCTACCGCACTCTTGTTGGGGTCCAGGAATTGCAGCAGGTTGAACAGCTCGCGAATGTTGTTCTGCAGCGGCGTCCCCGTCAGCAGCAATTTGAATGGGAAGTCGATCGAATTGAGGGCTGTGTAGATGATGTTCGCGTCGTTCTTGAGGCGTTGACCTTCATCAACGACCAAACCCTGCCAAGGGATATGCTGGAACAATCGCTTCGTGGAAGGGTCGATGATAGCCTCGTATGAGGTGATGACCGCATGACACCGCAGATCGCTATGGCCATCTGCGAACAGCTGGTACTGTCGAGCGAGGTCCCTTGAGAAGGCGCTTCCGAAATAGGTCGTGACTCGTAGGCTGGGCGCCCACTGCTGGGCTTCTCGGCGCCAATTGGCGACAGTGGAGTTGGGACAGACAATGAGAAAGGGCCAACAGTCGTACTCATCCAGCAGCAGCGCGAGCAGAGCGATGACCTGAATGGTCTTACCCAGACCCATCTCGTCGGCGAGAATGGCGTTCTGTCGCTTGTACCACATGTAGTACAACCAGTTCAGACCATCCAGTTGGTAGTCAAGTAGAGTGCCACCAGTGAGTGATGCTGGTTGTTTCTTCTTGGATAGATCCCTCGCGAAGTCCTTGTGTCGAGCTTCAACGATCCGACGGCGTTTGTCAGACGGTTTTGACAGGCTGATGTAATGCCCCCTGACCCAATCCTCATAGGCGACGAGGAAGTCCTGCCAGCGGTCTACTTGCTCAGGGGCCGGGGGACTCTCCCAGACGGAGTCCTCGTATCTAGTGCCCTTATACTTCGCAAAGACCTTTGTGACGTCTTCGGCCTGTTCCATCTCCTCCTCAAATGTCTTCGCACGACGCACCCCGACCTCATACTTCACATCGAAGATGATATCGATGCGGTGGAAGTCTTCTGGGATAGCATCCTCGGTCGTTCTGCTGGGTGGCAGATGCTTCCGTAGGAACGCTTTCCTCATAGGTCCAAGAGCTACGCCCCAGACCCAGTCCCCTGACATCCAAGTGATCTTCTGGTAAGACAACTTCTTCCACTTGACCAGATACTCCTTGCGTGACTCCTCCACTTCTCCACAGCTAATGTCGGGATCCCAGGCGTCATCGCCTTTTGGCCGCCAACCAACAAGCGTCTCAATCTCGGGCACGCGCTGGCAGTCATCACACCTGCGCTGCCGAGCATACTCGCGGTACCGGGTCTCAGCAAGTCGATCTCCATGGTCTTCGTCATCGCCGGAAGTTCCATCGCTTGATTCGTCGGAGTCGTTGTTCTTCTTCGTCCTTGCAGGCAGATCTTGCCATCGCCAGGCTCTGTTGCACTTTGTGCATCTGAACATGACGTTCGCCGGCCTGTACAACTTGTCGTTCAACCCCTCGACGATGTCATCCAACGTAGCATTGCCCGGCTGGCGCAGCGGCTTGGACATTGGCGCAAGCTCACCAGTGGCTGCAGAGCGCCCGAGGTGAGGCAAGATGTGATCCTTCCTGTGAGCAGAGCCGATGCAGAAGCGGCACTGCAGAACGTACTCCGACTCTCCCACTCTGGTAACCAGATGGTCGCGAGATCTCCTGTTGCCGAGACAGACGTGATGCCACGCACATTGGCAACCCTGACAGAAGACTAACCGCCGACCACGTTCGTGGCTCTCGCCACCACCGCAGCTATTGCACTGGTGTGCATGACGCATGCGAAATCGGTCCGAGTACGGCAAAATTTTGAAGACCTCTTTTGGACCGACAGGCTTGCTCACGCGGACTGCGCTGATCGAGCTAGCGTCTTCCTCCTCTGAGCTCGGCTCAACAGTGCCAATGTCCTGCTCGGTCAGGTTGCCGAATCTTTGCACCTTTTTTCTGCTGGATGTTCGTCGGTTGGGGTCTTCATCAGGCAGCTGACGAGACAAGTCTGACAGTCGTGGCTGTTTCATGAGTGGTCGGTGTCGTCGTCCGACGCGATATGCGGGAGACGCCATGCTCAGCTCATCGTCGTCACTCGCGGCCAGTGAAAAGACGTCTGAGGTGAGTTTTCGCTTCGCAGCGCGCGCTGCTCTCGGACGTGCGACGCCTGGTACTTCATAGCTGATCTTGGGCGACGATCTTGCCTCGTCGTCTGAGAATTCAATCGATGCCGAGTTGACGAACCCGTCCATGGGTCCGCGCGTCGCCAGCCGCCTTGCGGGATAACGGGCTCGTGGCACGTTGTCTTCTGAAAGGTCGATGGAGGTACCACGACTAGCAGTCTGCAGCGATCGCTGCCGTGATCTGCGAGCGCCATTGGTAGTTGTGTCATCAATGCTGCCGCGGGAGCCAGGACGGCGAGTGGCGTGCTCTTGCTGCAGAAGCGCATGGGGTTGGCGATATTTCAACGGATGTGGTCGTGTCCTGCCAACCGCCTGTGACACTGATGTTAGCTACTGTCCCCCTTCCAGCCGCGCGACGGGGAATGCATGTTGTGTATACAGTGGTTGGTCGGACGATCTCGTCGGAGTCGGAGTCGTCGAGTGCGTCCTGTGCCCCCTCTCTTGCGCCCATGCTGTCATTGTCGCTTCTGTCGCCATCGTCGGTCTCGGACAGCTCGTCTTCCTCGCTATAGCCACCGACATAGCTATTGACTTCGCCGTCGTTGTCCTCGTCGGACCAATAGTCGGGCACCGGGGTGTAGTCTTCCCGATTGCTCAACACCGGTACTTGAACCCTGACGTCGCGCGGCCGACGCATTCGCGGAGTATCCTCAGGACTCACCGTCAGGGACTGGTGTGCGAGCAGCTGCACGTCATCATCGCTGCTGCTGCTGCTGGACTCGTCTGCAGCGTCTCCCACCTGCTTGGCCCCGAGCTCGCCATCCTTCCTCAGAGAGGTGCCGGATATGAATTGCTGCCATGCTTCCATGCTCGACGACCGCAACCACAGTGACCGCAATGGCCGCTGCAAGTGGCGCTAGACGAGCGCTAGGGCGTGTTCCTTGTGCTGGCGCCGTCGACAGGAGCTGATGCAGTAGCGGCGAGCGCGAGGAGCAGGAGAGGGCCGCGTGAGACCGGTAGCAGCAGGGCGAGATGCGAGGCGAGGGACATATCAACCGTCATCGGAACACGGCCGGTCGCTGTGCCAGCCAGTGTCGGCTCCGTCCTCATCATCGTCGTCGTGTTCGTCGTCGTCGTCGTCGTCGATATCGAAATATCGTCTCGGTTGCTACGCGACGCGTGCGAGAGCCGTGTCTGACAGCAATTAGCCATTTGCGGTTAGGCCGAGGTGCCGGGGCTTGGCAGTACACAGTACACCACACGAGGTGTCATTGTACTGTACTGTGTAGTGTAGTGTGTAGTGTGACGAGGCTATCAACGTCAACCCGAAAGCTGCGCGACTCACGGACAGCGTCGTGCTTGCCATTGCGCCTGGCCAAGAGCCGGTGAAAGGCCAATTGCGCCTGGACTGGTTCGATGAGGGCCGATCGCAGCTATGCTGAGCCCGCTTCCACCGCTGGTACGCGCCGGCACAAGCTGCGTGCTTCCTGCTGTCGCAACGGCCCGCCACGTGCATTCCCGCTTCGCCTCGCTGAGCTCAGCAATCGGGCGCGGGATACGCCAGTCGCAGGCTGCAAAAGGCCAATTCGAGGGAGGCATTGAACACAAGGAGGGCAATCGAAGGGATGGTCACGGGACGAGCGGATACCGGCATGTCAGGTCGCGCAAGGGCGTGGGCAGATGGGCGGATGAGGAGTTCGCGGAACGGCCCTTGAAGCGCGAATCTAAAGGGCGCAAGGTCGACGAGCGCGGGTCTTCGCGGTCGTCGTCGTGGAAATGGCGCCGGTCGGGGTCGGATGAGAGGGTGAAGGGTGACCATTGGTCTCCGGCGTCCCACCGTTCTGGGGAGATGGGTGTGAACGGGTGGAACGACGTGGACGGGCGTGCGCCGCGGAAGCAGAGAAGGGCGGATGAGTCCGACGACGATCAGGGCAGCCGAGTGTCTCCTCGCCAAGCGTTGCGAGCGTCGGAGTCAGTCACGCAAGCCCGCATTTCGGAGCTCGAGAAGGAGCTTTCGCGGCTCGAGGCCCAGATGAAGGCACCACAGTCGAGAGCACCGTCTCAGCGGCACGCGCGCTCAAGACCTGCAACAACCCAAGCGCCTCGTCGATTGGCTGAGGTGTACTACCCGCTCAACCCGGTCAAGCTCGTCGCGCCACGACGCATCATTTACAGCAGTCCAGGGACAGAGTTCATCTATGGCTCCTCTGCGGTCCTGGCTGCTCTGCGATGTGACCGGCGACGCTTCTACAAGCTGTACATCTACCAACCCGACGGCGCGTACAGTCACACAGACGATGTTGAGAGGCGCGTGTCGATTCTTAGGGCTATTCAGAAGCAGGGGCTGAGGCGCAATGCCGAAGTCGTCGAGGTCAGCGGCAATTGGATGCAGTACCTGACTAGGCTGAGTGGCGGCCGCCCTCACAATGGCGTCGTCTTGGAGGCATCATTATTGCCTCAGCCACCGCTGCTCGCCCTCAGAAGGCACGCGGATCCGTCGAACACGCACTTTGAAGTTCAGCTTGCTCAGCAGCAGGCTGATGAGGCGGCTGTCAACGGCACGGAAGAGCGCGTCGCTCGCTTCTTCCACGCCCACGACACCGACATACTAGGGTCAGCAACGGGCAAGGTGGAGCGCTACCCGATGGTGGTCGTGCTTGATCAGATCAAGGACCCTGGCAATCTGGGCGCAATCCTACGCAGCGCATATTACTTTGGTGTGGACGCGGTCGTCTTGTCACGCAGCTGTCCACCAATCACACCTGTCGTGCTAAAAGCGTCGGCCGGCGCTGCGGAGAATATGCCCATCTTCCGAGTGTCGAACCTGCACTCCTTTGTGCAGGAGTCACGTCAGAACGGTTGGAAGTTCTATGCTGCGGACGCCCCTGAGCTTTCAGAGGGCCAATCTCCTGACACAAGGCAAGGACGGAATTACCAGCCAGAGAAGCAGCGTTACGCCAACAGCAGTACCAAGGAATCCCTCCTGTCGTCATCAGTTGGCCGGGTACTGTATGAGTCGCCTTGCGCGCTGGTGCTGGGCAGCGAAGACAAGGGGCTGGACGCGCGGATCATGGGCGTCATGGACGACCGCGTATCGATCGTCAGCGCTCTCACACGCAGCGCCGCTGACGACGGCGCATCGGTCGACAGTTTGAACGTGAGCGTGGCTGCTGCTCTGCTCTGCCAATCGTTTCTGGGCGACTCCGCAATTGTCCAACAAGCACAGCCGATCGGACCGCCCTTGACTGTCCCGGAGATGGTCAACCAGCGTATGCGCCAGGAGTCTGCTGTCACCGCTGAGAAGGGCGGTAGTCGCCTCTTCTAGTCCAGTGTCGGTCGTGCAGTGTGCAGACGTTTCAGCAGGCTGTTAGCCGATCGCCTTGGAAAGAGGGTAAGCTGAGACGATGTGTGGAATGATGCTGACCTCAGCATGTCAGCCTCAATGCGCCGTGCGATGGTCGACGGTGTTGGCCAACCCATTGTGGAAGACAACACCGTACGGGTGGCGCGACCTAGCTAGCGCGGTTGCAGGCCTCCATCGCACCCGATGCGCTGCTGATGTCGCCGCTTACGTTGCTGCAACACCTAAATGTTGTCTGAACTCGAAGCTAGCCATTCGCAACAATCACTGGGTCGTCCTCAGCGCATCCGCGCAGGGCCAGCAACGTCCGTGATGCTTCATCACGGCGTATGCCACCCTTGCTCAACGCACGACTCCGCACATCACCTGCTCTCCCGCCCCCACTCATTCATGCCGGGAGCTGGGTTGGGGGAAGCAACCATCGACCCGGCATGAGGCACGAATTTCACTCGTGCATTGGACCTATGTAGGTCTCAGGTTAGCCGTGAGCATTTCCGAAGCAACGACGCTGTTCCTGCAACCGCCGAGTCAGTGCTGCATGTTGCAGCAGGTCTGACAGGAATCGAGGACTGTCCGCGCGAAGCTGGCTCCGTCAGGTGTCTGTACCGCCGTCGGATTGTAGCTCAGACCGAGCGCTGTCCATGAGCCCCACGCGAGTGGAGGTCCCACCTGTATGATACTACATCGAGCAACTTGAAATGCACATTGTCGTTGCATAGCAGTCTAAACAGATGGCTTTTGCGCCAGAGTATCAAGTCGAGAACAGGAAAGGTATATAGCGACCCGCACCACGCCACGAGACCACCACACCGGCGAACGTCTCACCGCTTCCTCCCTCCGCCACTGCGTTTCGACGGCGCGCCGGCGGACGACGAGACGCTTGTTGCCCGCGACGTGGCCGCGGTCCCGCGCCCGCTCGTGTTGCCGCCGCCGCTGGCCCTGCCGGACTTGGCGGACTTGGCCTGCTTGCTGGCGGCGCTGCCGCCTGCCTTGGTCTTCTTCTTGGCCGGCGCGGCGTCCTCCTCGTCGTTGTCGACGCTCTCGCGTCCGCGGGCTTTGCCCACAGCGTTCTCCTTGTCGGCGGCGTCCTTGCCCTTGCCATCCTTCCCATCCTTCTTGTCCTCCTTTTTCCCGTCGGCAGCCTGCGGCTCGAACTCCTTGGCGACGGTGTTGAGCAGCGTCGTGCAGCGCCGGCCAATCTCGACGGGCGTGCGGCTGAGGAAGAACCAGTCGAATCGGAACAGCGGAGACTCGCGGATCTCATCGCGGATCTTGTCGTAGAGGCCCTCGCCGTCGACGCCGTGGCGGTCGAGCATGCACAGCAGGAACCGGTCCTCCTCCTCGGTGTACACCTTCTTGTTCGTCGTGGAGACGGTGTAGTTGATCTTGAGCTGCTGCAAGGGCACGCGGTACATGGCCATCTTGCGGCGCAGCATGCGGCGCTGGGCCTCCATGCGGCGCATCTTCTCCTCGCCCTGCTCGATGACGTGGATGTGCTTGGCGTAATCTTTGATCTCTGTGTAGCGGTCCCAGAACACGCGGGCGTACGCGCGCACCTCGTCAGCGGTCTTGGTGTCGACCTCGCGCGCGACGGCGGCGTAGGCGTCGCGGCCGAACTTGGCGGAGCCGGCGACGAACTGCAGGAAGTCGCGGCGCGTCCAGGCAGAGAAGCCGTCCTCGGACAGGCGTGCCTTGCGCGCCTGCTCGTCCTCCGTCAGCGGCACGGCGGCGTCGATCTCCTGCTGCTCGAGGTCGCGCTCGGCCTCGCGCTCGGCGAGGGTGTCGTCGGGCCCGTCGGGCAGCGGGGCCTTGAAGCCGATCTCCTTGTGAAAGAAGGCCGTCTCCTTCTCCTGCAACTCCTGCAACTCCGGCGGGTAGAATTGCCAGTCATGGATGGCGACCTGCTTCGGGGCGCGGGGCACTTTCGGTTTCGGTTCCGCGGGCTTGCGCGACGTGAAGGTGTCACGGTAGTAGGAGTCGACGGCGTAGGAGTGCTCCTTGCGCTCGCGCTTGGCAGGCTCGATCCAGGTGAGCGCGATGTCCTTCTTGCGATTGGCGGTAAAGTCCTGGCCGTTCCACTCGTAGGCGCTGTCGGAGGAGAACTTCTTGAGGTCGTCGAAGCCGAGCTTCTCGAACTTGTCGTGCAGCTCGGCGGTCTTGTTCTCGCCCTTCTTAAGGATTGCGTCGATGTCGTCGTCGGAGATGTCGGGCCCCGTGGCGGCGGTGCCTGTCGGCCCTTTGCTCTTGAAGATGTCCGCCGCGCCGTGCTGAATCATGCTGAGCAGCTCGTCCTTAGACGCGGCCTGCTTGGCCTGCTGCTGCGCGCGCCCTTGCTGGATGACCAGCTGGTCGAGGCGGAGCTTCTGCGCGGCGCGCTCGAGGACCTTCTCCTCGATGGCGTTCTCGGTGACGAAGCGGAAGACGACGACCTGCTTGGTCTGGCCGATGCGGTGGGCGCGGTCCATGGCCTGCAGGTCGGCCTGGGGGTTCCAGTCGCTGTCGTAGAGGACGACGATGTCAGCGCTGGTGAGGTTGATGCCCAGCCCGCCGGCGCGGGTGGTCAGCAGGAAGATGAACTTGTCGGAGTCCGGGGCGTTATAGTCGTCGATGGCGGCGATGCGGTCCTCGTGCGCGGTGGAGCCGTCGATGCGGCAGTAGCGGAAGCCGCGCATGACGCAGTAATCCTCGAGGATGTCGAGGACGCGCGACATCTGCGAGAAGATGAGGACGCGGCTGCCCTGGGCCTGCATGCGCTTGAGCAGCTTGTCGAGGATGACCATCTTGCCGGAGTTGAAGACGAGGTGCTCGTCGTTGGTGTAGGGGGGTCCGGGCTCGGCGTTCTCGAAGAGGTAGGGGTGGTTGCAGCACTTGCGCAGCTGCATGACGATGTTGAGCAGGCGGGTCTTGTTCTCCTTCTTTCCGATGGCGCCGTTGACGGCGTCGATGTCCTTCTCGAGACACATGCGGTACCACTTGACCTGCATCTCGGACATGCCAACGTAGAGGTTGACCTCCTTCTTGGGCAGCAGGGACTTCTCGACGTCGGCCTTGACGCGGCGCAGCAGGAAGGGCCGCAGAACGCGGTGCAGCTGCTGGACGACGGTGTCCTGGTCCTCGTTCTGGGCGGAGAACCACTGGTCGAAGGCGTCGGAGTCGCCGAAGACGTCGGGCAGCAGGAAGTTGAGCAGCGCCCACAGCTCGTGGAGGTTGTTCTGCAGCGGGGTGCCGGTGATGAGCAGGCGGTTGCGCGAGTGGAAGAGGCGGATGATCTGGGCGAGGGCGGACTCCTCGTTCTTGATGCGGTGCGCCTCGTCGATGATGATGTACTCCCAGGCGAACTTGCGCAGGTGCGCCTTCTCCGTCAGCACGGTCTCGTAGGTGGTGATGCAGACGTCGAAGTCCTCCTCGACGAGGCGCTCCTGGATCATCTTCTGGCGCTCGGCCTTGGGGGCGTGCAGCACGAAGACGTTGACCTCGGGCGTCCAGCGCGCGAACTCGCGCGCCCAGTTGTCGAGCGTCGACTTGGGCACCGCAATCAGGTGCGGGCCCGCGATCTCGCACACGTGGCGCAGGTAGCCGAGGAAGGCGATCGTCTGCAGCGTCTTGCCCAGGCCCATCTCGTCGGCGAGGATGCCGGAGATGCCGTTCTCGTGCAGCGACACCAGCCAGTTCAGCCCCGCGACCTGGTAGTCGCGCATCTCGCCGTGCACGAAAGGGGGCGACTCGCGGAAGATGGTGAACGCCGCGCGCGCGTCGGCGCCCTCCGCCGCCTCGTCGACCAGCAGCTCCGCGTCCTCCTCCTGCTCCGTCTTGCGCCGCCGCCCGTCGCCCGCCGCGCCGCCGTTGCGCAGCCGCTTCGGGCCGCGCGCCGCGCGCCGCGCCGCGTCCTGCCGGTCGATCTGGTGCATGATCTCCTGGATGCGCGGGTCGGGGTTGGTCTCGATGAAGTGCCGGAACAGGTCCGTCAGCCCGAGCAGGTACCGGAACCGGCGGAGCGAGTCGTCGACCTAAGACGAGGGGTCAGCATAGGTGGTGGGAGGGCGGCATGGGGG
>JAGYHY010000037.1:0-21986 GCA_024244165.1 Ascosphaera acerosa | reverse complement strand
CGCACTCTGTTGTTGTATCTTAGACCCGCGCTAGATCGCGCCAGATGGAGAGCAAGCCAGTATCTTCGCGACATGATTAGATCAGTCGGCCTGCCGCTCTGCTTTCCCTGCGTCTCTCCAAGTGGTCTGTCTCCAGCGCAGTCGCGGTAGCACCGATGCGTCACATCGACCTCCACTCGACCTCCCAGGCGAAACAGCACAGCACATCGCATCGCATCACGGCAGACGTGCTCGTCATAGCAGCCGACCGCGCACTGATCAAGCAGCTGCCCTGCCCCTGAGTACGGACGTAGCGTGTCAGGACTCGGTATACCCCGGTCCTTAGCCGGGGGGATATACACCGGAGCGCCGCATGGAGCTTGGTCGCGTTGACTGGCTCTGCCAGAGCTGGGGCGCTGGGGAGCTGGGGAAGAGCGGAGTGCGCCACCGGATGACCGACGACCGACGACCGACGACCTGTGTTTTCACGGTCCTCTGATTCTGCAGATTCAGCGCGTCGCCGTCACAGACGCAGCGCAGCGCAGCCCAGTTCAGCAGCCATGCTGCGTCATGGCCGTGGTCGCCGGGCTGGCTTCTGCACGAGTTGCCGGGATGCATTCCGTAGTTCACGACCAAGGCCTCCAACACAAATGGGCGATCCCCGATCGCCCGCTCGCTCACGATGTCAACAGGTTCGAGATATCCGTGCTGCGTGCAGTGACATGGTCTCAGCGTGCCGGCTTGGCTGACGACAGCGTCGCAGCTGCAGAATGGTGCTCCTTGACGGCGCGGCCTTTAGACTGGGAAGGTTGCCACGCATCTGCATCTTGTGTGGCATGGCACTGATGGTTCGCCGCCGCACGAGCTGAGCTACAGTGGGCTGAGATGGTGGCGGTGGCGAGGTCACAGTGGCCACTACCCTGTTCGCTGGCTTCCCCCCTTAGGTGGATGCAGTAGCATGCTACCTGAGCAAGGACGCCTAGGTAACAGGCGCGGTGGCGGCCGCGCACCTCGCCTCAGACTCAGGCACAGCCTCCCTCGCGCTGCCCGGTGTGCTTTCCTGCGGACGAACGCATCAGTACATCTGAGCAGAAGTCGCCCCGGGCGCTCTGCGAAGCAGGTCTGAATACGGCCTGGCTCATGGTTGCGCCTCGTGATGGACAATTGCGCGATGGTCGGATCTCGCGCATGAGATGGTTAATCGCGCGCACGCCGCCCGTGTCAGTCGTCCGCTAGCGGACTCTCCCCATCCGGGCACTGTAGTACGTAGCACGGAGACCCCGACCCCGCAGATCGCCATGCTGGACATGTTGATGCCAGCATGCTGCTGCGTCAATTGGAGCGCGGCCAGCGGTCTGATGATCCACCGTGCCTCGCCCACGAGCAATGTGGGTACTGCAGCGTACTGCGATTGATCGTGATGGACCTTCAACTCGTCCTGAGTGCCGTACAGCCGCTGATACCTGCGGTACCCAGACCCGTCCCAGTTGTCACTCCCTCGTGTCCTCGACGAGAATCACTGCGCTGCTGATGACAGAAGGATCTCAGGGTTCAGGTTTGCACTACTATTGTAAAGGTCACGAACGGCGCAGTCGCAGTCGCAGTCGCGGCGGGGTGGGTAGTGAGTTGCCATGCCAAGCCCGAGCGCAATTGGCAGGAATTGGGCGCGCTCACCCCGTCTCCGCCCACTCCGCGCACTCCCACTATCGTACTCTGTACTCCGACCGAACTGCAGAATCTCGCCGCGCGGGTACTCAGTGACGACCTGACCTCCGACCTCACCTCCACACCCCGTCACGCCTCATCCCGACCGCGACCGCGACCTGGACTCGGACCTGACTTCGACCTGGCTGCGACCTTAACCTCAACCTCAACCTCAACGCAACCGCGACCGCGACCTGGACTCCGGCATCATCTACAACCGCAACCCCGACTCCAACTCACAGTACCCGGCTTCGGCATCACAGCGTCCCCCACGCCAGGCAAGGTCTTGCGCCTCGTCGCGGCGCCGGAGCTGCAGATTGCTGCCCAGTGCTCAGTGCTCAGTGCTCGAGTGCTCTGCTAGACAGACGACAGTGCAGGCCGCCGCCGCCTCCATGGCGCCGACAAGCACGTCGCACGCCTGGACGGAGGAAGAGGAGCAGAGCCTGCTGTCATGGCTCGAGGCGCACCCGCAGGCCGCGTCGCTGACGCGCAGGACCTTGTCCGACGTGCTCAAGAAGGAGGTCTTCCCCGACTCCCCTGAGCTCGACCACATCAAGATCAACTACAAGATCGGGAACATGAAGAAGGCCTACAAGGCCACGCTGAGGATATCGCAGCAGCCCGAGTTCATCGCCCGGTTCGGCAACGATGAGGTGAAGAAAGCAGGTGTGTGTGTGTGTGTGTGTATCTGTTTTTGTATATATCCGTAGCTGTCGCGTGCTGCTGGCGCCGTCAATTCACGCTCTGGCTGACCCGTCGTGTGTGACAGAGGCACTGGAGCGGAAATGCCGGTCCTTCCACCGTCTGCACCGGGTGTACAGAGGCGGCTTCGGTGACAGCCCGGACGACCAGATCAGCCCGCTCTCCATCGCCTCCCAGGACCCAGACCAGGGGTCGCAGCCGACGCTGAGTGTGTCCGCGCTGGGCCTGGCGACCCCCACCACTGCAGCCGCCGCTGCTGGCGCGGGGGACGACTTCGCGGGACTACGACCGCTTCTGCCCCTGCCCCCTCGCCACATCAATGCAGTCGAGGCAGTCCGCGACACAGACACGGCCTCGGGGAACGAGGCGAGCGAACCGGGGCCCGACCCCCGCATGCTCAGCACCGATGCCACGCCCATCACTCACCTAGCGACTCCGCAGCCGCCGCAGCAGCCGCAGCAGCAGCAGTTGCAGCAGCAGCAGCAGCAGCAGCAGCAGCAGCAAATAGGCAGTGCATTGGGTAGCGCGGCCAGCGGCAGGAAAAGGAAACGGGCTGAGCCGAACTTCCTGCTCGATCACGACGAGACGCTCGCGGCGATGGAGAAGAGCATCAACGATGCCAAGGACGCCGCCGTGCAGATCGCCAAGGTCCAGTACGAGGCGGCGCTCAGGGTCGCGGAGATCGAGCGCCAGAAGCACCTCATGCTCGCCAGGGCGCTGCTGCGGGTCGCGCGCGCGCAGGACGCGCATCAGCTGCAGCAGAAGCAGCAGGAGGACTCCATCTTCGCCAAGGTGATGGAGAGGCTCGCGGGGGACGGACAGCACCGCGACTCGTGACGTACTGTACAGCCCACGCGGCACCTTGACTCGCGCTCGCTTGTGCCGAATCAGGTGTCGGCATGTCTCAGCAATGCTCCTCGCTGCGACTGTGAGGACCTGTGTTGCCCCGTCATACAGTATAGCGGTATGCGCAGCGGCCTATAGGTCGCTCAACCGGGAGTACCAGCAGGTTGAGCTAGCACCACCAGCAGCCGCAACTGCAGCCTCAGGCGGCAACTGGTTCCAATCGCCTTGACCAGTATACTCCGCTCGGCTAGTCAACGCTCGGGTCGGGCATGCTTGTGCTTGTTACGCTACCACACGGCCGAAATTATCTGGCATTGCTACCTAACCACCACTTATGACAGCCACACCACTGGTCTACGTCACTTGCAACGGAGTGGCAGCCGCAGTTACTGATGCCAGTGTCATCCGTCTTGTACGCGATCGCTGTCCTAACCGCCACTGACTGGCAAGCCGCGGCTCACACGCGGCTGATCATGTCGCAGGCTGGTACGCATGTTGTCAATCGCATCGACTCTGCTTGCCGACGATCGATCTGGTGTCTCTCGCGCTGGAAAGTCCCAGCGAATCAGGCAGCGTGGCTCGACATCCTACGGGCGGATTGCAGGCTGTCCTGATGGTGTGTGCGCCGACTGTGGCCGGGTCTGCCGCTGCATTGGCACCGGCGCGATGTAGGCGTATCACAAACGCTGCAACCCCTGACTGCCTTGCAACCCAAGCACGCCTTTCATTGACCACCCATGACCTTCGCTACCCACCTCTCGGCCTGATCCTCGTCCAATGCCTTCAAAAGTACTACTGCTTATACTTGCCCTGACAGATGAGCTCTGCCACCCTCGCAGAGGACCCTTGGGCACTGTAATCTACCCAAGTCGCGTAGAAGCGCGGCGCCTGCTGGATGCCGCTCGGGTCTGACCACGTGACTTTAGAGGTAATCCCTGAGTCGGCTCAGAGATAGGGGTCCAAGGGGTACACAGTAGAAGCGGGCATTGCTACATCGTGCGTATGTCTCACAAGAGGTTGAGCTGGGTACGACCAGCGATGCCCTGGCCGTGGCGTCTGGCGAGCCGCAGCCTCAGGTCAGCTGCTTCGTGACACCCACGAGTAGAACACCCTCAGTCTGCCTGCCCTTGGTGTCCAACAGATGCACCAGCCGATAGCCGGACTGCAAGCGGTCAAGACGGATACATGCCCAGCTGGACGTTGTGGCCCTCACCATGCCTTGGTCTTTGACCTTGAATCTGAACATGTGTTGGTGGTTAGCGGAGGTAGGCAAGTCGCACTCTGGCTGGCTCGCTTCACTCACCTGACAAAAGTCAACTCCTGCAGTACCTGACTGCATCTGGGAAACTGTAATCGCTGCCCGTCGAAGTCAGGATGAGTGCCTGTCGAGCTGGATGTCTTCCGCTTCCAAGTCTCTGAGCTGTCCTCGTCTGAATCTGAATCGGATTGCCCCGCTTGCGAGCTGTCCTTCGGCTTCTCGACATGCAGTTGACAGGACACATATGGGTGGTACTTCTTGCTGTTAGTCTCCCCAGGACACAGTGGTAGATTCTGGCCAGCATAGATGTCGATGCTCAGGCTGAGCGCATTGCCTTGCCGAGCCGCACCGGCCGTGGTCGTCGACGACGGGCCCTGCTGAGCCCTCCACCTGTCACTGCGGTACGGCTCTGGCTTCAGCACCCAGCCACCGGTCCCGTCGAACATAGCATGATTCAGCATCATGCCGAGATCAGTGTTCTGCCAGTTCAGAGCAGCGAACTGAACGCCTTGCCGCCAGCTGAAGCTAGGGTCAGGATTCGAGGATCGGACCCGCAATTGGGACGGGTAACTGCGCATGAGGAAGTTCCGATTGTGCTCAAATACCGCTTTGCGGTCTTTCTTGAAGTAATCGAGCAACTTTGGCTCAGACAATGAGAAGACATGCTGCGGTAGACGTGCCTCTGCGGCCATGACGAGTAGTCAGTAATCACCGTCAAGGAGGAATGCACAGCTCGAGGGAGACCGACCTGATTTATCCAGCCCCTTAAACGAGTATGCCGTTGTATATATTCCCAAAGCACTGAGCTCTTCTATGATCTTGGGCGTAGGTACCCGCTTCCCTCCCTTATCGCCAAGTATCGATCGGTCAATCGAAGTCGAGCTCGTGCTATCGCACGGTCGCAACTCTAATACTTCGCCATCGACTGGATCGGCATTGGATGCTAGGGCTCGATCCTCCTCAGGGACTTGTGAGCTCTTGACCTTGATGAGGATCTTGCGACGCAGCTGCTCGGGACTAGGTAGCTCGATCGGATCTCCTCGAGACAAAGCCTCTCGAGTGCTCTCTGGCACAGAGACCAAGTAGTCTTTCCAGACTTCAGCCATGATCTGCACCATCATCCTCTGTTGCTCGTGATGCGCATGCACTTCAAGACTAACCACGACCGGCAAATCACTCGTCGTGAAGGCGTTATCGCGAATGGTTTCGCAGACTGCGCGAAAGGACACCTCGCGTGTCAATGTGTGCCCATGTAAGACTCTGGGCTCACTGCAATGACTGGGGTGGTCATGGCTGTCCATTCTGAGGCTGGTCTGAGACGCGTTACTCTGAGCAGCGTAAGTGGCGGAATCACCATCAGCACTGACTTCCGGCAGCATTTTCTTGGCCTTGGAGCTGATTTTGTGAATGCCACCGCTGATTGAGCTGATCATACCCCTCGCTTCAGCTTTCATCTCGCGCTTGAGACCACCAGCAATCTGCGTCTCAGCCTCGCGAGCATCGTGCACCCTTTTCGCCATGATACTGTCGGTATGAGAATCATCAGAGCTGCTGGATGATACTGACGACCGTCGAGAGTCCGAGTCGTCCTGTCCATCCCAAACATCAATCTCAAGGCAGCGACAGCCACGCTCTAGCACAGTCTTGTAAATGTCAGAGCTCGCCTCGCTGTATAGCTGGTTCCCAGTCAGGTATGTGTTGTGGCTGGAGTTGCAGAAGTAGTTGGGAAGCGGCAATGCTAGGTCTTGTGAGGGAGCTGGACCATTGGCATTCGCGAACATCGCCATATACGTCAGGAAGCCAGTGAAGTCCCTGGATCTGAGTGCGGAATTGCGCGGGTCTGCTTCCTTCTGAACAAACTTCAAGAAGTACTCCATGGATTGCTGATGCAGCTGCTCGGCCTCAGCATCAGATCCGGTAGTCGCACTAGTCTCCTTCGCAGGTGCAGGCGACGGCGAGTTGGTGAGTCCATCATACACTCTCTGAAGATGTCTGACCAGGGGCTTTGCGAACAGAACACAAGTCTCTCTTGCGGTCGGACTTTCACTTGCTACCTCGGCCTTGCGACTGCTGGAGCACCGAGCTTCCTGGCTGCTTCGAATCGCCTGAGCCTGGTCGCAGTCGGGAGGTGAAGCAGGGAGCACAGCAGACTCGCCGTCACCGATACCAGAGGTCAGTCGAGTACCCGCTGGTGCTGCTGGTGCTGAGGCCTGAAGACTGCTGTGCTTCGACGTCGGTACAGCCTGCGTTTCGCTTGGCGTAACGGTCGGTCGACTGTCCTTCTGATCCTGCTTTCCATCTTGATGTGTCACCTGCTTAGCAGCGATCTGTGGCGGTGCGCCTGCCAAATCAGGCGTGAGATTCAGACTGCCTGACTGGACTGTCACGTTCTCAGCCACTGGGTCGCGAGCCGAGCTCGTTGTCTGTGAGACCTGAGCGATATCAGCTGGCGGTTGTGTTCGCCTTGATACACCGATCTCCAGAGCAGAGACAGGAGGCGGGGATATCAGCTTAGGAAGCGCGACCCCCTGAGCTGACCAGCCTGCCTCAGAAGTGGGCTTGATCGAACCCGCTGTAACTTGAGTAGAGGCAAGACAAGTGGTGCTCTCGCCGGTCGGTGGGCTTGCAAGTGTCGGTTCCCGTGAGGAATCACAAGAGCTAGACTTCTGTCCAGGAGTGACAGTAAATGGCACATCGTCGACTGTCTGGGTTGATGGTCTGCCATTCCGAAACTGTGCGTGTGCTTGCACCGTGGTTTGGGGCTCCTGCGTAGCACTGCCAGTCAAGCTAGCTCCATAGCCTGCAGCTTGAGCCACTTCGTGGCCCTTGCCATCGAGATTGTGAGAGAGCCCCGTCGTGGCGCTATGGTTGCCACTTGTTGCAGTCACCTGCTGCGAGCTCGTTGGTCGATTGTGCGTCGTGCCGGCTGTGCTGTGTTTGAGTGTCGGGTCAGGATGGGTGGATGCCTTATGTTGTTCTGGCTGTCTGAGCTGCTGATTGAATGCTGATACAGCCTGGGTAGACGTCACTGCTGACTGCTGATCCAGATTAACAGGCTGTAGCCCTGATGGCGCCGTTGCCTGCGTACTTGGGGTTGTACTGGCAGTGCTCTGCCCAAGCGCAGCTGTATCCGTCGTACCTAGCGCCGAGCTTGGTGACTTAGCATGGGAGGTCACCGAGGTACTGCAGCAATCATCATTCGGTGTCCCAATGGAACCTGTCTGAGGAGGACAGAGCTGCGGCCGTTCAGCAGCTAGATGGTGGACATCGCTTGTGACGAACGTTGTAGGCTGGTTTGCAGTAGCCACCCCGTTGCCGGACGTTTCTGCTACGGGACCCTTCGCTGGCTCTGCTGATGCCTGACTAGGTTGGGTCGTTGGTGTAGTCTGAGCCACGCAATGTGAGGGCATGGTGACTTCGAAGTCGGGCTGAGCACGGGGTGGCAGCTCCGGTTGCGCCAGACGCTTGCTGGAACTCAACCGCTGAGCTGATTGCGTCCCTGGGTCGTAGGGTGGCGGGACGGCATGGCGAACCGGTTTGGTCGGAGTCGGCTGCTGGCCTGGCCTCTGCGACGTCGTGGAGGTCTTTGCATTGCCGTGATAGGCATCTTTCAAGGCAGTCTTCGCATGCTCAAGACGATTGCCCATCGTTGCTGCTAGTCGTCGTCCCAATGGCTGATTGTGCTGCTCGTCATGACAAGCGTGTCAACCGAATGGCCTTCTTGTGAGGCTGGGTAATGACAGCTCGCAGCTTGTGCGAACCGTTATTGAGCACGACTCAGGAGACATGGCGACGACTGAACTGGATTGCCAGCGCTGTTAGCCACGTCCAAGGCATCCTCCAGGGCGCTGCTGAGACGTTTCAGGCCGGCCTGCTTCGTCACTTCGCCCGCTAGTCCTCAAAAAAACCGAGTACTACAATTGGTGGCGGTACACGTGGCTTGCCCGGTTGATGCAGATGAGGCGCGGCATGGCCCTTTTCGGGCTCCCTAGCGATGCCTGGGCGCCGCAAGGCTAGGGTTCCACCTGGGGTTCGAGTGCCGATGCCGCGCGGTTTGCTTGGCGTGCTCGGGGAATCAGGTGCGGTGCCGCAGCTCGTGCGTCACGATCAGGGCTCTACGCTGTCCAGGAGAGGCCTAGCAACTCCAGCCATGCATGTCTTCCAGGTGAGGGTGGGCAGGGATCCAGGTCTGTGAACAGTCCACACGCGGGCGTGTCAGGATGCTGTGGTCAAGTGTCTGCAGGCCGTCCAATCCAGGGTTGTCCTCAGAGACGCTAATGACAAGGAGGTCCAGCATGCAAGATTAACCTTGCCTTGATAATCGACCTTCTGGCTGCAGGTTCAGGTAGGCGGAGGCAGGCCCGTAACCACTCGTATCAGAGTCGGAAGCGTAAGTCCATCGCGGGTATTTTGCAATGCCTGGTCAATGGTCGTGGTGTCTCATCGGAGTAGCAGAGTGGACTGAACGTGGCGAGATATCATGTGCAATGTCCGCAATGCGTACTCGCGCCCGATGCCATCGTCCGTACCGGCCGCGTCTCCATCTAAAAAGGGCTCAGCACGGCGTGGTGCCGAGACCCGCTTGTGCTTTGAGGGCTGAGCACAGAGTATGAAGCCATTCAGAGGGTGGGCGCAGCGACAGCTGTACAGGTGGGCGTCGGACGGATTATCGCGCCATCGGTCCTGACGAATTGATCGCCTGCATAGCATGGGCTCCCGTCAAGCAGTGCAACTGATATTCCGAAATGGCTGCGAAGGTCGAGGGGTACCGTTGCCAGTAGTATCCGACGATGATCGATTTGAGATATTTCTGTGGCTTTCCCAGCATCCTTAGATGACTGGATGAAACTCCGACGGTTGGTACGCCAGGTGACAAGTCGTTTGGAGCACCTGGTTGTGTTCATCGTCCATGCGATAGGCAGCCGAGGACAATTGACATGTACTCCCCGCGATAGCACCGAGATGCGCGCCTAGATCTGCCGAGCTGAACGCAGCTGATGAGAATGGTACTGCATGCGAACTCCTCATTGTCCCTTCAAGGGGCCTGGCCATGGGATTTGCCGAGGTCACTGCGCCGAATGCCGCATCCTGCACCACTGTGTTGGCTTGTGTCTGGTGCGTCAGACAACCAACGCAGTGGCAACCATCGCCGCAAGGGCAAGCGCCTGCGTCGGTGGTACATCGGGCTGGCATTGCTAGTGGGAACTCTAGCTGCCAGTATGCATCTGGTAGCATGACGGGCTCTTCCAAGTCCAAGATGCTCAGTTGCTCCTCTGATTGGCTTTCTGTGGCATTGGGGCTCGGCACCGCGAGCGTGTTCATTGCACCGACCTCGGGCATGTCAAGAGCATGTGCCAGGTATTCAGATTGGCTGCCTGATGCGTAGTGAGCCGTTAGCTGGTTGATAGCTGTAGGGCTGGCATGTGACTCCAGTGAGCTCGCTGCTGGCGCAGACATCAGCCCTGGCATGGCGGCGTGGCAGCTTTGGCCTTGTTTGATGCCTTCGGTGGGCGACGTAGGCAGGTCATACCCTGCCAACATGATGGCACCCATCGCTTGCACCGCTTCAACGGTCGCATCATTGTAAGGATGCGTCCCGCACCCGAAACACTGACAGTCGTCGCCGCAGTTGCAGTCACCGTCCCACGATCCGAGGAGGTCGTCCAATTGCGAGCTTTGAGCTGTCGTGTTGCTTGACAGCGCGACGCAAAGCTCAGTCCGGAAACTCGGCGGCCCTGAGCTTGCAGTAAATGCGTGTGTCGCAGGTGCTGAGGAGGCTGCCTGCGCCACCGACCCGGCGCCATCCGCTCGGTTGCTGGCGTCAGCGCCACGGTCTGGCTCAATTGAAGGCGTCACTGGTGATCTGCTTGTGTCACCCGTGCTGGGCATGGCACCTGGTCTGCCCCCTCCTGATAGTACGGGTGCCGAACCGCGCGTGGCGGATGACGCCCGCTCCTCCGCCGAGTCTCTCCTGCGTTTCACGGGCCGTTCCCTGGAGCAGCAAGCACCTGCGCCCGACTGCGCTTCAGACGTAGTACGAGCTTCGTCGTCCGTAGGTGGCGGCGTGATCTTGCTAGTACAGCATGCCTCGTGCTTCGACGTCCTGCCTTCCTGACTGCTTGCACTGCGCTTCGTCCGGTATGGCTCCCTCAGTCGACGGGCAATCTCAACCGGCACGCTTGGGGCTGTCCCATCCTTCGCTGACGCGGAGACCTCGTAGACAGGCCGACACACGCAGGAGGTCCCTGCTCAGGAGTCAGCACGTGGCACGGTACCTGATCAGCAGCATGCGACCCCCGTGCGCAGGTGCACGCACCTTTCGGTATCCTGACCATCAACGCATAGCGTTTCTGGCAGTCGCATCGCTGGTCTGGATGAGGGCATCGAGTCAATGGCCGTCCAGCCTTGGCGACCTTGACCATCAGCCGGTCATAGTGCTGGCATTTCGACGTCCGATGTCCGCGTATACATGGCTCGCTGTTGGCACCGTCAGCGCCGATCAGCATTGGATGGTGGCGCCCAGCTGCACTCCCGCCTCCGGTGGACGCCAACCGAGAAGCTCCCCAGAAGATGCACTCACCAGGCCCACTTCGCGCCTTGCTCATCTAGAGGCATCGCGCTACCAGAGGCGGTTCACCCTGCCTCTGACAGACACGAATGCCGCGAAACAGCCTTCACCATCAAACCGATCCCGACGGCCACGCAATCAATGCAGGCCACTGCCGTGCCAATCGTGCCCCGTGGTTGCGGCAGCGCAGCCCGGAAACGGTCGAGAGCGCAGTCGCGAGGGAGGCTGGGCACGGGATCCGAGTCAATGGCTCAAGACGGCGTCGCCAGGTGGGCAAGGCAAGCCTCATGCAGCTATAGTCGAGTGGTGCCATCTGCACCGGCGAAAGATGACTGATATCCACCACTATCTGCCGTCTACCGTCTGCCGTCACCATCGCCGGCTGTGCGCTTCCCGCCGAGCCGCCCGGCGTGGGTGATGTCAGATCACGGCGCAGCCCAGCCCGGGCGAGGTCCTGGGCCTGCTTGGCTCGTCTTCGCCGGCGCCATGCGGGCAGTGGACATGCTCGATATTGTGTCTGCCTGTCGGATATCTACAGTGTCGATGCTATCATTGCGAGACGGAGATGTCGTCGCAGGCCGGCCAATGCACTCGTTGAGCGGTGCTGAACGACACAGGTGACGTCCAGTGCGGTGCAAGTATGAGGAAGACAGGATATCAGATTGACGCTTGCTTATGCACATGACATGACAGAGAGAGACACATGGAAGACGGACTGGCACGCTCAGCTGCTGCTGGTGATGCCCACGCCAGCGGGGTAATGCTTCGGCAAGGAGCGCGGCAGGTAGAAGCGGCGGTAGGCCGGCAGGATGAGCCACATCAGGGGGTAGACAGCGGGCCAGAGCGCGCCCTTGAGCGCCGGCCGCTCGGCCTCGCCGGCGAGAGCCTGGATGCAGTACCTCGCAGATATCCGGCGGATGATCTGCGGGGTGTGGTAGTCGATGTGGTCCTGCGAGTTGTCGTTCGTCAGGTCCAGGCCCCAGCGGGCGCGCTCGCGCATCGAGTCCTCGTAGGCCGCGATGAGGGCAGCCTGGCCCGTGACTGTCTGCGAGGCTGCGCCGCCCGCGCTGCTGCGGAGCTCGATGACCTTCTCCAGGACATCGGCCAGCTCGACCGCATCCATCATGCCGAGATTGACTCCCTCGCCCGCAAACGGGCCCATGACGTGAGCGGAGTCGCCGATCAGCGTGGCCCGCGGGTTCGACGGCCAGGTGTATTTGCGTGGCAGCGCGTGGATCGCCGTGGGGTACACCTGCTGCGGGTCATCTGGCATGGCCTCGAATGCCTGGACCAAGGCGGGCGCGAACTCCTTCTTGCGCGAAAGGAGGTGCTGCTTCAGCTCGCGCGGGTCGGAGCTCTGTCTGCCAGCCGCGGGATCTGGCTGGTTGTAGAGCAGGATGAGCATGCAAATGTCGCCATCGCCGAGCTGGTGGGCCACGATCGAGGTGTGGTAGTCCATGACGTACACGCCACCGCGATTGACGTATTTCTCCAGTTCGGGAATGACCTTCTTCGGGTTCGCGATGTGGTAGACGCCGCCTTTCCAGCCGGTGTAGACGGGGTCGCCACCTGAGGGGTCAAGACTCTTGCGCACACGGCTCCAAGCCCCGTCCGCTCCGACGACGAAGTCGAACGGTCCCGCCTGAGTCCCATCCTGGAAGTGCAGGACGTTGTCACCCGTCGACAACCGCTCGAGCTTCTTGCCGTACTTCACGCTCCCTTCCGGCAGAGACGCGAGCGTGATGCCGCGCAACTTGACGCGGTCGATCTCGGGCCGGCGTTCCTTCTCGTCCGCCTCTTCACCACCGCGGTGCATGTATATGTTGAGACGCATGTCCGTCATCAGACCGGAGTCCGCTTCATAGCGCCCGTACTTCAGGAACTCCTCCCAGAGTCCTGCTTTCTTGAGGGCATGCAGGCCGGTCTCGTAGCCAAGGTCGAGTGAGCCGCCTTGCGTGCGAGCATCGGGCGAGGCGTCGGCCTCGAACAGCGTGACCTCGCGGTCGGCCTTGCCGTCTTTCAGGAGCAGGCGTCCCAGCAGAGCCCCGACAGGGCCTGAGCCGACTATGGCGATTTTGTATGGCGATGGCATGCTGAGCTGAGGTGGGTTGTGGGCTGCAAGTATCAATTGCATGCCACGGAGTACTGGACTGTCACCTCCACAACGCCGAGCCCTCTGCCTTTATATCATCTCGATGATGCGAAGCATCTCACCATGACAAGTCAGCCCGGGCAACTCGGCACCCGCCTCGAGAGCTGCGAACTAGCGTGACGGCTCCAGAGCAGACCGCATGGCGCATCCTAGCAGCCACTTGAACACGGCTGAAGCTGTGGACGCCGCCAGGCGCGCTAGTCGGGTGTGCCCGTCGGCCGTCTCCGGCGAGTCAAGACATTGATGATATCTCAACGTCGTGTAATGCAGTGAGAAGGGTGATCACGGGTGGTTCCTCGTTGGCCGTTGTCAAGGCAGCACCTGAACTCGGTGCCGAAGGCATAGCTCCGCCTTGCTCCAGCGGTGTTTCTCAGGGACAGTCGCAGGGTCGCCAGCCGTCCGATCAGTAATCGGATAACGCACTCAGCTGCCGCAGCCTGAGTCGCGCAGCCACAACCCGCCAGCCCCAGGAGCTGCATGTCAGACCAGCAGTGCAGTGTGAGCAGCACATATCGCGAGGCGGTTCTCCACGATCAGCAGTGGGCCCCGAGCTCTCGCGTCGGCCGCTGGCTGAGGTAAGCGGTAGCAGCAGCAGCAGCAGCAGCAGCAGCAATGGCGGTGCTCCAGGGCTAAAGCCGCTCGGCGAGATGGATCCCACCGTAATCGTCCAGGTCAGAGGCGACTGCCTTCAAGTCGCCATGACGGTGGGCTTGCAGCCTTGCACACCCCTCCCGCGGCGCTGATCGTGGCTCCTATCGCTCGTGAGGCGGACCACAGACGCAGGATGAGTCGCTCAAGCAACATCCCTGATCAAGACTTCGGACTTACAGGCTGCCTGCGACCACGATCGCGCCCACGCGTGAGTTGCTGACAACTCAGGGGCTCCTGGGATTATGCCAATGCTGCGTCCTGCTTCATCGTAGATCGCGGAGGCAACTCACGCCTCCCCAAGCCTAGCAAGCTCGTACACTCCCATCTTGCTGGTCGGCTCCATGGGTTGGATGCGCGGGGCTGGACCCCACGTCCCTCCACATGCGGCAGCATAGGCCTATCAGCCGCCACTGCACCGTTGAAGACCCTTGCAGTAGGCCCAATCTACCGCCTCAGGAGGGTAGAACCGGCGCATCACAGTAGTTCCAGTCTTCCAGAGCGTCGGTCGGGCTAGGCTAGCATGATCAATGCCACCAATCAGCCTGGCCATTCCCACGCACAATCTTGGCCTGCCGCGTCCAGAGCCAGCACCGTAGGGGAAGATAGGATGGTGGGCGGATGAATCTCAGATGCATGATGCTGCATATCATAGTCTGTGCTCCATGACTGACATGCGGCACGCCCTGTCGTCGACAGGTGAGTCACCTACAGCAGCACAGTATCAGCAGAGAGTCAGCTCAAGGGCATCGCTCAGAGATGGGGGGTTCTCACGCCTGATCAACAAGTAATGGACTCGCCTTCCTGCGTAGAATCCAAATGCACTCATGAGGCGGCGGTGCGACGATTTGATGCCACCACCTCGTGTGCCGGGCGGCAGACTTCACCATCGCACCCATCGACTGATGCTCTCCAAGGCATCTTGTCTGCCCTCGTCATTGAGCTCAAGCTGTGGCCTCCGTGACTCTCAGCAAGTCCACCATGAGGGCGCGCCCCAGCATGCCAGCAGGGCAAGCATACGCTTGAGCCATCGGGCGGCTTGAGAAACCAGTCCAGCGTCTCGCTCAACACAGTCGCATGCCCCTCGCCATGGCTTTGCAGGACATACAGTGACTTCTACCACCCGCACCGTTGGCTATCGTCCAGTCTGCTCGACGGTTCGGCTGACTGCCATGAGGCCGCCCAGCCGATTCCTGTCCTGTCCTATCCTAAATGACAGCGAGACCAGAGCATCTATTAGCAAGCAGGATTGGTGCTGTGGCATGGCTGTCTAGGGACACGCCTGCAGCGTCGCAGAGCCGAGCATCGCGTGCGTCGCAACCACGATCCCCCAGCAGCTATCGGAAATGATCAACAAGAACACGAGCTGTTGCCGAGGGGAGATCGGTAGCACCACATCAATGTCCCGATCCTGCGACTGTCGCGACCAGCATGCCACTCGCACCGCCGCTGAGGCGCGCCGCGGTGGCCTGCGCATCGCGGTGCCTCCAGATTCTCGCCACCACACGGTGTGTGCGGCTTCCGCCCCTGTCGCGCGCTGAGGCGTCGACTCCTCGCGCGAGCAGCAACCGGCATCGGACGACTCAAGACTGGAGCCAAGAGCCGTGCTACCGGTCATCCATGGTACCTACCGGTCGGTGACACGGCTTCGTGTTCCAACCGGATCCCCTGATCTGGGTGGAAACCGCGTGGCGTTTCTTCTCGACGACTGGTGGCCTGATGGGCCGACGGCCTCGCCGCAAATGGCAACCAGAGCCGCGGACGCCTGCCATCACGGACACGTGGATGGAATGAGGCCGCTGCGGTGGCTGAACTGGAGTCACAGCCTTCGGGAAAGGACGCAGCGAACGCAGATGAGCCCTTTGCGTTCGTCAGGGGCGAGCACGCAAAGGCAGTGAGGTTCGGTCTCAGATCTGGAAGATCGTATTGCTAGATGACAAGATGCACCGTCCAGGATGCAACAACAGGAAGACGGCAAAGGGCTTTCATGAACATGGCTCATCAGGTACAACTGAGTATGTGCGAATGTGCAGCGATGCAGGGTCTGCGCTTATAAGGACTTGTTGCAGCTGAATACGCCAGAGACGGTGCCGTTCCGGTAGTTGAGGACCTGGAGGATGACAGCGTTAGCAGCCGCGATCTAACATGCCTGAACCGCGTGACGAGCTGAGGGCAGCGACTCACAATATCATTGATGGCGGAGTATGAGCCGGCACCAAGGGTGATGAGGCCGACAAGGGCGCAGAACGCGTTGGCGATGCCGATCGTGATGTTCTTCCGGTGCCAGGGGCCCTCTTTCAGGAGGTAGTACCAGAAGAGAGGCGGGAAGTAGAAGGTGAATCCGGAGACGAACAGCGCAGAGCAGATGGAGAGCAGGTCGGAGAAGAAGGGGATGACCTCTGCGATGATCCAGGCGATCACGGTGATGACGCCAATCACCATGATCCAGGTGGCCCAACCCATCGGCGTGTTGATGAATCGGATAGGGCTGTTGCGGTACATGCGGCCGTGAATCATGCGGCCGAGCACGGTCGTGTTGATCGATCCTGAGATGAAGATGACGGGCAGCGCCACACCAAACGCGATGCGCGCCACGGTGTCGCCAGCGGACAGCAGCGCCGGCGACTCCACCGATCTGCCGACGAACGCATAGATCAACGCGCCGGTCAGGGTGTAGATGACGATCTCGATGATACCCAGGGTCCAGATACTCTTGGTGAAGTCCTCGGGCGTGTGCATCTCGTCCATGAACGCGAACTGGCACATGGCGAAGGAGTACGCGAAGATGATGTTGGAGACGCTGTTGAACGCCGTCGAGAAGGAGAGGTCGTCCTTCGGCCACGCGCCCCAGTCGACGGAGCTCAGTCCGCCAGGAGAGTTGTTTGCAGAGACGCCGGTGGCGATGATTGTGATGCCCACGGCGGCGAGGATGGATGCGAAGTCGACATATCCGAGGATCGCGACCTCAGCAAAAGAAGGTGGGATGGCAAGGACGAACAAGAGCACCGCCGAGACAACGCCCCAGACGATCGTGCACACGTCGGACCTGGTTATCGTGACGAACGCGATCGTGCCAGTCAAGCAGTGCGAACCCAGCAGGAACGTCAACTGCAAGCACAGCATGATGTCGATGAGGTAGAACCCCCACTTCCCCCACATCTGCTTGCCGGCGTCCGGGTAGGTGGCGATATGCGGGAACTTGAGCTTGACCAGACCAACGATGTAACTGGTGTAGATGGCAAGGACACCAACGCCAAGGGAGCAGATGACACCCGCAACCATGCCGAGGTTCGCAAACGTCGACGGAATCGATAATGTGCCCAGCGCAATCGCCTCAACGATCATGACAATCGTCAACCGCTTCCATCCTAATCGCTTATACTTGGCTGCACCTTGCTCGTACAGCTGCTTCTCATAGTCGCCCATGCTGCCTGACAGGTCGGAGTCGGCGCCATTGCCGTTGACGTGGGCGGCGTGTGGGTTGTGCATGTATATGCTCTCGCCCACGACGGGGCCGTCATCTTCGAGAGGGTCGGGGCCGACATACGTCCCCGACGGCTCGGGAGGGGACTTTTTCGAGGAACTCATGCTGCAGGAGAGGTTTTCTGGTTGTCGAGTGGGTGACGCAGAGGGGTGCCCTGATCAAGGCAGATCGCGAATACCGCCAAGAAGCCTGTGATTTGCGCAGTTCAGATGTGAGCCATCAGCTTTCCACCTCGACGTGCAGCTGCCGTTGAAGACGCGCAGATATGGTTCCTTCTGATGACAGCTGACTGACGGACTGACAGACTGATGCAAATCACTGTGCTCGGATCGTACCTGACTGGGTTTCTGGCTTCTCTCGCTGTGCGCCACGAAGTGCACGCAAGCACGGATGACTAAGTTGCGGACTTGCGCGGCGGTATCTGCAACAACCGCAACAGCGGACTGAAAATGAACAGGAATGAAGAGCCCAAAGGCAGGACGAATTTCAGAGGGCAGGGGGAACAACGGTTGCATATAAACCGCGCTGGCATCCCGGCGCCCCGGCCCCTTGGCCCAGCGACACGATACACGGCTGAAAGGTGGACCGCCTCCGGTTCTATGGATGGGGCCACCTGGTGTCCGAACTTACGACGACTCGGCACCTCCTCTTATCGTGGCTACATCTTGGCGACTGCCGTGCGCATAGGGACCTGGAGGATTCCGCGCAAGCTGTGAATCAGTACAACTGGCTCACAACCATGCCGAGCGTCGGCTACATCACAGTGTCAGTCATAGCTGACTTCTTTTCATTGACACCTTCCTCTATTCAGCACCTCATGCCTACAGTCTCGTACCGTAGCGCCCTTTTGGCGCCATGAAGAGGCCCTCCGACATCGGGTGATCTATATTATGGTTTCGCTCCGCAACTCGCCCAGACCGATCCGAGGTACAGCTATCCCGTTGACTAACGGGCTGCTGGGAGTGCGTTCTGAGCCATGATCATGGCCAGATGTCGGGGCCACGATGACATATGCAAAATGCTGCAATGGACGGGCTGCCGCATAGGCTACAGCTGTCTCAGTGTCATCATCACGAATGAATGCAGAGACAATTCCAGCCTCTGTCAAGGCAGAGCGACGAACGCGGGGAGACCATGGGAAGGCAAATCCTGGCTATGACGGCCGATGTCTTAACCGCTCACTTACACCTGCCACTCATGACTCCCATAATAGGGCGTTTGAACCAGGCATCGCACCGGAGCTAAGTCTGCGTCGCTGCAGCTATCTGGTGCGATAGAGGAAGTTCTGTCTTGGTGGGATTGCCAGCACTGACATATCTCATGATATGTCCTGCAAGGCGGCGATATTTCCTGGCGTGTCTGCGCGCGCGCAGTACTGCTGGAATTACTGTGCGGCCCCCGAAGGAGCATGAGTTGGTTAGGACGCACTACACGTCCTGCTGACAGTGCGTCTCTCGTCGATCAGGTATCTCGCAGAGAAGAACTACAATCCCAACCACCGTCGCGGTCGTTAGCTGCTCGTACTGCAGTCTATTTGGAAGGAGCCGCGACGGTTGTCACCGCTGCGAGCATTCGGGGCGCGGGATCAAAAAGTCTGCCCCTTGTCGCTGTCGATCACTTCGTCCAGGATCACCTGCATTGGCCGAGCAGGCGCAGGCGAAGTTCATGCACGGACACTGGCCCCTGCTGCGGGAGCTGTTGAGTACACGGAAAACTCGGGCTAATGGAGTCGCCCTCACTCCAACCTATCAGATCGCCCGTACTCACGTATGGCCGGCTGAGCGGTCCATAGCGATGGCAAAGGCCAGCACAGCATGGGTCGAGTTGGGCAACCTCATGCACGAGCGCGCGGGGCGCACGCACGGGAGTTCGCCACCTGTCCTCTGGTGTCGGTAACGGTGTCACCGACACAGTTGCACTACCTCATGGTGGATGCAGGTCCTGAAACAAGCTTCTGCTCGGGCGTCGCACGCCGGCAAGCCTAGGGTTGCAATGACACTGCCAAGGACATACGCAAGAGAGGCTCACTCTGTGGCTTGGTTGCTCGAGAAAAGCACCTCTAGCAGCATCTCGGCGTCATCAACGGACCGCCTCTTACTACGGCGAGTTGTCGGGTGCCGCAGGGCACTGTCATAGGCGTACCCGGTCTACGCTGCAGAAGTAGGTTCACAGTCCCACAATCCTAGCCGGAACGACTGCCCTTCGATGTCTCATGCGTCGGATCCGTGACCAGTGATCGCATGTCTCGCTGCATCAGGTCTGACTTGTATAGTCGGGCCCCCACTGCAGAGCCTGTGGGTGACAGTACGACAGCCACTGGGATTGATTTGTGAAGGACCAATGACGCTGGCACCGCGGCCAGCATCCTTCAGCTGCTGTTCAGCGAGTTCTAGGTTGCAGGTCAACGAGTCAAGTGCTTGCAGCCTGCGTTCAGGCAAACGAAGCCACGCGCGCCGGATTGCCGAGGGTTCGCGGCATTGCCGGTGCATCGCGTACCTTGCTGAGCCCCTGAGGTCCATCACCAGCCTAAGGGCGAGCAACTGATCATCAGCCGCTCAGCTGAGAGTGGTGGGGACGTGTGGCTAGAGGGGCGGTCACAAGACCGGCTGTGCTCGTATGCCAGCTGCGGGCCTCTAACTCCGGCATCCGAGCCCTGCCATACAACTCCGGACGTTGCCACAGCTGAGACCTCAATAGCAGAATCGGCGCTGGATTAGAGCGGATGCTGAAGCCAGGTCTGAGGTCGCGGATTCACAGTGATCTGCAAGCATGGCATGATGGACGGACGAACGGGCCATGACGAACTCGAGGCGGAGCGCTACGCAGGGCTGGTGAAGCCAACCAACCTGGTGTCCGCAGGTCGAACTACGCGCATTTCGGGGGCATGGCGCCATTGACTGTCCGCCGCGCAGCTGGCTGCTCAAATGGCTGTACTTGTTGACAGTCAAGTGGTATTCTGAGCATTCGTCGCGTACTCACAGCTGGTGCTGGAAGCTATGCTGATTGTGCTGCGAAGGCCCGGCTCCATGGCTCCATGGACGAAGGGCCATGCCCTGCGCTCAGGAATCGTCTGCTGGTCTGGCAATGCGATCTTACCGACACGCCATATTCGCAACTACCAGCATTCGGCACACGGCGCTCACACCGCTTTGGACCGTGCGCTGAACGCGCTCTGGTTGAGAGACCGTTGTTATGACCATGTAGAAGGGTGGAATGTGCCATGTAAATGTACTGCTACCCAGTTGCCATGATATCCGTGAGACTATGAACTCACAAGTCCGGCTCACTAGACTAACGACAGACAGGACAAGGGCAAACATGTGCGCGTACAGCTGTGCACGCAAGGACCATTACCGGCGGAGAAGTTGTGCGAGCTCGAGGTAGGCTGGTCATGTCGAGTTGCATCACGATGTTGATGCATCAGACAGAGCCGCGTAGCTGGAGACAACGGCGCAGTGAGATGGCAGCAAGAGCAGATTGAGAGTGCGGCAGGAGATCGGGGCTCGAGGAGGCTTAGACGGACATGAAATCCTGCCACATGTGCGCAAAGCGGCCTTATTTCTCACGCTGTCTGACCTCGCATTCGCTAAAGATGCCCCTGGGACCTGATTCACTCCTTGGCTTCTCTGTCTGAGGTACTGCCGTTGGTGATCTGCTGGCTTGAGGAAGTCCCAGGCCTTCTGCTGCGAGTGATCGGTCCTCTCTGCTTCTGATACCGTTCGTCGCCGGAGTCCCTTCCACTCTTAGCTCCCGTAGTCTGATCGCGGTCGCGCTCTCGAGTAAAACCTGACTTGGAAAGACCGCTCGAGGAAGAGATGGACTGCGCGTGCTGATTGTGCTGAGTTGACACCGCAAGCTGGCCAGATGCGGCTGAAGCTTGCGTCGGGCCAGTAGGGCAGTATGGTTGATAGGCTGCGTATGTTTTAGCAGGAGGAGTTGGACCATTCAGATTGGGGTGCGAGAAGTTGTGCACTTGCGAAGAAGGTGGCGCCTGCATGGGACGGTTGCCTTGCGCGAGAGCGTTGGGCACCGGGCTAGCCGCTCCCTGGGCTGCATCGCCGGGTTGCGAATTCGGCTTATCCCAGCGGTTGCGCCGGTCGTCTCGCCCGGGCATCGCGCGCGGCGCACTCTTGGGCAGTTGCGCGAGATCAAGCTGATCGGCATGCCGACTAGCAGGTGCGAAGCATTCTTCTTGCGTAGCTCTCAGTCCCTGTTGCACCTGATGAATATCGCGGTCGAGTCGTCTTGGGTTGCCTTGATCGCTGGCAGCATGTTTGATCTCCTGTGCAGCATTCTCTGGGACGGACACCAGGGCCGGAGGCGATGCCGCGAAAGAGCTGGGCTTTGCAAACTCGCTGTTCGCGCCGAACTTTTTGATAAGCTCAGCCGACGTCATGGAGCCTGCCGTGCCCATCAGGTTCTTGTCATTGAGCACCTCAGCAATGTCCTTCGGTACTTCTGCCATCGTGTCCACAAATTCGATCATACACGACACTGCCTCAATCGCGAGTAGGCCATCGCTGACGCTGATGTTCTTGCCAGCAGCATACGCTGCGTTCGTAGGACCAGGCGGGAGTTTGCCGTCATCTGGGCGTAGAACACCTGGGGCGATGACAGTTGCTAGGTTGTGAACATCCATCTTACT
>JAGYHY010000036.1:0-22033 GCA_024244165.1 Ascosphaera acerosa | reverse complement strand
CCATCAACCACGCCGACTACGCCAGCTTCACGCCGCTGATCCACGCCGTCGTGCGCGACCAGGCCGCGTGCGTGCGCGTGCTGCTCGCGCGCAGCGCGCGCGTCGAGCCCGAGACCCAGGCGCAGGAGGAGGACGGCGAGAACGCCCACGTCCCGCTCAACCTCGCCTGCAAGCACGCCTCGCTGCCCGTCGTGCGCATGCTGCTCGAGGCCCACGCCAAGATCCGCCCGGACGCAGAGGGGCTGTACCCCCAGCACATCGTCGCCAAGACCGGCCGCTCCGCCGCCATCCTGCTCGCGCTGCGCGACCGCGGCGCCGACCTCAACCAGCTCGACAAGGTCTACTGCTGGTCCCCGCTCTTCCACGCCGCCGCCGAGGGCCACGCCGCCTGCCTGCGCACCCTGCTCGAGAACCGCGTCGACATCGACGTCCGCGACGAGAAGGGCCTCAACGCTATGTACTACGCCGCCTGGGAGGGCCATCTCGAGTGCATGATCATGCTGTGGGAGCAGCGCAGGCGCAGAGACTCCATCGCCGCCTCCGCTGCTACCCCGGCGGTCGGCAGGGAGGCCGTCCTCCAGGGGCAACAGCAGCAGCAGCAGCAGCAGCTCCATCAACCCCCCATCGTCGCAGCCACACCCTTCATCAACAACAGCCGGCCCCCGCCACCGGGCCTCTCTTCCGGCGTCATCTCCCCCGACGATGAGGAGGCGCACTTCGACTCGCTGCCAGACTTCAAGCTGCCTCCGCCCATCATCCCCATGCGCCGCTACGGCCACAACTTCCTCGAGAGCAAGGCGTTTGTCCAGATCATGTTCGAGCCGCTCGCGGATCCCCTCCTCGCCAGCGATGCTGCTGGTGGTATACCGTCGCCCGCACCGCCGCAAACCTCGCAAACGCCGCCCTCACAACCGGCCACCGCCGCCGCCGCGCAAGACGAGCCCGCGTCGTCACCAGCCGTCGCCTCGCCGGCCGGCTCGCGCGTCCCCGCCACCGGCCCCGTCAGGTTCTACCAGCCAGGCCGCTACGCCGCCGCCCGCCTCACCCTCTCGTCGAAGAACTCCGACCTCATCCCACGCACGATCATGCTGCCCATGCTGGGCTCGACGGACTCCGCCGCGGAGCAGGAGCGCATCGTCACCCTGCAGGTCGACCTGGAGCAGCCCAGCCCGTTCGCACTGGAGTTCGAGGTCTTCCCCACCTTCGGCAGCAAGCCCATCGCCAAGACCGTCGCGCTGCCCGAGGTCTTCGTCCAGCACGTCGTCGTCGGCGGCCAGGAGCGGCTGGCCGGCAAGTCCGGCTCGTGCGTCCTGCCCCTGCTCGACCCCCGCCTCCGCGCCATCGGCGAGGTCAGGTTCAACTACATGGTGATCCAACCTTACCACGGCGAGCCGCTTGAAATTACGCACTTCGCGCCGTACTGGAAGGCCACCACGACAGGGCCCGACAGCAGCGAGCCACGCGCGCGCCGGCCGTCCACGCTGCGCAGTCTCACGCCCACCCACACCAACGGGCAGCAGCTACCGGGCCCTCCCAGTGCCGCTGGCGGGCCGCCCGCTGCGCTGCCTGGTCTCACGGCGGGGCTGGTGACGGGGTCCAGTCTCACGGGAGACTACGTCCAGCTCTTCGTCCAGCTGACGCGCGACCTCGTGCCCGTCGTCTACCCGCACTTCAGCGTCGACTTCTTCGGCTTGCAGGTCCCCATATCGCACCTGACTTTAGAGCAGTTCCGCACCGTCGTGCCTGCAACGTTGGCCCAGGGCAGGGCTCTGCAGCCTCGCTCGCACCCGTACCTGCCCCCCGCAGATCCCGCAGAGCGCCTCGCTCTCGTCGAGCGGCTCACCGAGCATGACCTGCCGGCAGCCCATCGTGCCCTCGCGTACAGCTTCCTCTCCCTGCGAGAGGTGCTGCAGCACCTCCCGCTGTCGATTAACGTCGACCTGTGCATCATACATCCCGCCCAGTCGATGTCCGCCGCGTGCACGGCGCCGTCGGACCTGCGCGGGCCGGCGGGCGGCCAAGAACAGTGCCCGCCCGTGCAGTCCCCCGCGGACCTGAACACGCACGTCGATGCGATTCTCGCGGACGTCTTTGACCACGCGCGCACATCGAAGGATCAGGCGCCCGACGCCATGCGCTCCATCATATTCACCAGTTTCTCGCCGGACATTTGCGTCGCGCTCAATTGGAAGCAGCCCAATTACCCGGTCTTCCTGTGCAATGACATGGGCAAGTTCGAGGACCTCACCACCGAGTCCGGCCATCGCCCCGTCGTCGAGTGTTGTGGGCGCACGTCTATGTCGATCAAGGAGTCCGCTCGTGTCGCGCAGAGCAATAATCTCATGGGTGTCATCTTGCGGTCGAGTCTGCTGGTGAGTCACGTGACGCCCCATCTCCGATCTACTCCGTTTGACATGTCATGCTAACGACGCTCCCATCTTCCCGCGCAGAACCTGATGCCAGACATTATCAAATCCATTCGCGAGCTAGGACTGGCCATCATAGCCGATACATCGGCCGAGAAGCCCCCGCCAGTACCGGCGCCCGTGACACCCATGTCTGCCATGGGCTTGCTGGGTGCCGGCGCTCGTGCACCGCCACTGGAGCCTGCGCCAGCGTTCGTCGACGGCAACGATGGGTTCGCGATGAAATTGCCTGATGTCAACGGCTACTTGAATGGGGCAGGGGTGCTTAGGTTCAATGATGCGGACATGTAGCCAGGCTCAGAGTCACCTGCTCTTGTCACTACGAGGCTGTAGAGGCAGTTTCGTGCGGACTTAGCGAGGATCACGTCATGTACGGGAATTGGTGCAGAGATCTTGCCAATAGATAATAACACTGTGCTGTCGCTGATCGCTATGCTAGACCGGAATGACGACAAGATGGGCATGATGCGGAAAGGAGGTGGGTTCCTAGCGACGGTGCTGATGCTGATCTGCTGTGAAGTGAGCCAGCTCTCCCTGCGTGCTCACAGGCGCATGCCTGTTCGTACACGATAGGGAAAGAGTCTCAAGCGGCACGGAATGGAATTGGCAAGCAATGCCGGTGGGGAGGGTGATATCCACATTTGAACCATCATCGTCTGTATCGGCGTACTTATGTGCAGCGGGGCGCCGCAAAGGTGCATCAGGAATACTCATCCGGATAGCGCATTTGCGGGACTCCTGTTTCCTCGTTCGGTTACTCCGAGCAAGTGGTGGCGAGGCGCTGATCTTGGTCAACAGTACTTGCTTGCTCGGCTTCGCTCACACTCATCGCATATCCCACTTGGGCTTGAGCTCAGCGTTCATCGAATCCACTGTTCCCACGACGTCCTGCGGTAGGCGACTCACACGGTTGCCGCCGTTCCTGATGGTCATGGCAGCAGCCGGAGACATGGCGCCTGCGCGGCTCCCCGCAGCTGACGGCGAACGCAATGAGCCCGAGTCGCTAAACCCAGATGGAGGGACTAGGGGTGAGCCTGGGCGGCTGAGATCATTGTGGAATTTGGGAGGCGGCGCGAAGTCGAGAGCGGTGTAAGTCCCTGACTTGCGAAGATTGTGCCTGTTCGACGGATGTTAGCGATGCTTGAAGTGTCAGGGCGCATGATCCTCGGTACTCACGGGCTTGGCATGACGGCGAGATCATCGTAAGCGCTGACAAGCGGGATATGGGCGGGAAGTTGGGGCAGGTATGGGACCCGTGCGCCGCTCTGAGGGGTCATTGGTCTTCCCTCGCGTTGCGCCTTCGTGAGCTGGGCGGGTGCGAAGTCGATAGGATTGATGGTGATGAGCGTGTCATCGCGAATCGCATGAGGAGTCGGGATCATCTGCAAGGGTTCAGGTGGAGGCCGCTTCTTCTCCCGGCGCGGAGGAGGAGGTGTCGGGCCAAAGCGGTTAGACACACTCGACTGCACTCGGATGCTCGGACTTTTGATGTTCGAGCCTCGGGAGCTAGGCCGTGAATCCCAGCCGTTGCGCAGCGCCTGGGGAGGCGCGAACGCTTCAGAGGGCATGCGAGGCGGGGGCGTCATCGCGCGTCTGGGCATCGGCTGCGCGTATGGAGCATCCTGAGGCATGGGCGGCACGTTCTCAGCACCGTACACGCTATCGACGGGGGCATCCTCCAGGTCGCCATAGTACTGGGACTTGGTCTTGGCATTATTCGGGTCGAAGTACTCCTTGTAGAACGATCGTATGCGGCTAGCACGTTGCGCAGGAGTTTCGTTCGGGTCCATGGGCGGCAGTGGTCGGATGCCATTACTGGAGAGTCGCCGCTGATCAAGTTGATACCCATCCGGGGGTGTGATGAACGATGCTCGCTTGTTGACTGTGGGATCTGCGATACTGTCGTCGAGGTGAGTCGTTCCCAGCTCCTGATCTAGTGTCACCACTTTCGGACTCTCTGCCATATGAAGGTCATGTTCGGTCATGGTATGAGGTGGGCTCGTAATGTATTGCGCGCTCTCGTCCACGGCTTTTGGCGAGGTGGCTTGCACCCTGAGATCTCTTGGCAGATCGATATCCTCGCTCATTGACTGGCCCTCAGAGACGCGAATCTCCGGCACCTGCTGGCTGTGCATTGACGGCGTCAAAGGTCGTCCCGAGTTGGTCCTGCCCAGTGGATTGGGAGCATCGCCGCGAGTCGCGCCAGGTCTATATGCTTGTGGTGGTTGTTGCATCCCGTCCGATTGAGTAGATGGGACCGACCTGGCGGGAGGAAGACCACTTTGATATGACTCCGCATAGGCGTCGTCAAAGGGGTCGCGCATGCTATGGCTTCGAGCAGTGCCTGGACGAGACAGATCCGACGGTGTCAGGGACAACGTTGACAGGGTGCCAGGAGGACCCAGCACGGATGGCGGAGGCAGGTGGGTGCTGATGTTGAGGTCCAACGAGACGCCATGCTGATGGTCGGCATGCTTTTCCCGTTGGGCCATTGCTGGCCCACCGCGCTTGCCATCGCTCACAACAACGTCATCAAGGCCGAAGTCGTAAGACTTGTACTTGTCCGATGCATCCTCCTGGCGCAACTTCTTCACATGGCGTCTGTGTAGAAGTAGCAGCACTATGACTGCGGCGCCGACGGGTATACAGACACCGAGCACGACTGGGATGATGGTGCTTTTGGCCGTGTCGGTCGGCCTTTCACAGATGCCAGAAGTACTGTGGGCGCATTGCTCCTCCTTATCCCCGCCGTCGGAGTCATCGTCGGCCCTTGCAATCAAGGTTGGCAACGCGGCAGCAGTCTGAAGTAGTTTGGCGCCGACTCCCTCAGGGGTGAACAACCTCCGATGATGGTGCTGCTGATGCGAATGCATAGCGTTTGTCTAACATACGGGTCAGGATACGTTGCTTGGCGTCGGGTGCGAGTCGAACCTTGCGAGTCGAACTGCCGCTTGTCCCAATCGACACGACTGAGTACGATAGCCGTTATTCAGGTCTCAGATGGCTGGCTTTTGGACTGCGGTTGAGCAGATTGCGGTGGGTGCAGAATGATCAATGAAGCTCAGAGTAGCGTTGCACTGCGGATTGCAGGTTGCGAGCTTCAGAGGCGGACACCGATTGCGAGTCGCAGCATGTCAAAAGGAGCGTATGTCACAAGGAGCGTATGTCGACCACTTCGGGCCAGAACTGCCAGCAGAAGAGAGTGGCTGCTGTGGCGATGGACTGTCGGCTCTGAGCGACAGATCACGAACGAGTGAGGGCGCGATTGAGCGTGAGGAGTTGGAGGTGAAGGACACGGCTCGACCCAGAGAAGCGGAAATGAAAGCGAGAGAACGGGAACGGTCTGCCTACACGGCTAGGCAAGTGGCGGTGGTGAGCCCCTGCACTTCAGCTTCTCGGTCGGAAAGGGATATGCCTGACCCCATATAGAGTCACTGGCTTCGTTTCAGGGCGTAACTTCGGCGCCAGGTACAGGGGCCTCCATCATGGAGCGCCGCTAGAGTAGGGGTGCACTGGGGCCACGGAGTCCGCAACGCTTGGCTGTAAATTTGGATATGAGACGCCAGTCTGCCATTGCTCTGCACGCATGCAGTGAACGGCACGCTGAGATTACCGCGGGCGCTGAAATCTCCTGGTTGTACCAGCGGAGGAAACGCCCGTGGACGATACCTGCTTCATGGTATTGCTGAAGGGCTTCGTTATCGGCGGCGAGACTAGTCGTGCCACTGTGACCAGCCAGAGGGGCGGCGAGCCATTGATGAGCAGGCGGTCCTTGCTCGCAGGCCTGGGCCGCCAGGTGGACTGCAATCGGTACTGTGATCAGTACAGCAACATCGCAAGGGATGCAGGACATCAATCAATAATTTCCACCCTGGACCGTGCGCCGCGGCGCTGAACTTGCCCCCACAGGCTCGCCCACAGGCACGCCTGGCCAGGCCAAGCGCCCTGCGTCGCTGCAAGGGTCAACCCGGAGAGTCCTGCGCAATTGCTAGCAGCGCACGGCGGCATTGCCCAACGTTGCAGGCGGATTGCACCGAACTGTAAGTCTGAGGATGGGTGTACCGCCACCAGCCAAGCGAGACCGGAGCAACAGCTTGGGCAGCTGGTGAGCAGTTCGGCATGCTCAATACGGTGGCTCACGGCTACGCCCAAGACTCAGCGATGTCTGATTATGAGTGCACAAGGGCGTCGGCTGATCTGCAGAGCATGGCAGGCCCGTCGATGCTGGCACTCTCACCGAAACGCGCAGTGCTCCTTGTCTGTACCTTGGGTGCTCGTGCAGGAGTCGCCGCCGACCGCCAGCCGCGTTTCACGGCGCTGGCCGCAGCGCTAGCACCTCGACAGGTTTGCTTCTGATGCGCCAGCCTGAACACGACTTAAGCGAGCGGGTGCTGCTGTCGTGAGGCGGGAGATGGCTGCATGCCCTGCAATGCCAGTGTGCAAGCGGACGGACGCGCACAGCATCAACTTGTGTGCCAGCGCATGCCAGCTAGCCCATGGCACTTGTGAATGTGTGTAGCCGTGCAATGTAGTCAAGTCCAGGGAACCTCGCATGCCTCATGAAGCTCAAAGACCGATTAGGCCAGATGGACGGCGTAAGTCGGGGTTGGCCGACCCCCTGGCAGTGCAGTGCTCTCATGCTGTGCTAAGTCGGGTAGAGCCTGGCTTTTAAGCGTGAGGGGACGCATTCAGACTACCCATCCTGAGCAGGCGGAGGTTTGGCTTGAGCGAGCTTGTGGCTGCGTTGACGCTCACGCAGCTTGAGCCTGAGAGCAGGCCGTCGCCCCGATGGTCAGGGGTCTTGGTCTCAGGGGCTGCAACGCGCTCCAGTCTTTGGAGCTGCTGGCCGTGCCTGCCAGATCCAATGCTATGCGAACCTGTCTCAGGCAGATCAGTCCTTGGGTGAAATTGTGACCCTGTGTGACGCGAGGAACAACGTAGCAGAAGGGCCATGGCATCTTTCAAGACCTTTGATTGCCGATACACTGCGAGTGTCCCGTACTTCGATCACCTCCTGCACTCTGCGGGACATTGAAGGAGGTGTGATTGAGTTATGTAGCTCGGATGAGACGAGATGGCATTCAGAGTCGGACGTCGAGAAGGTCTTGCCAAATGCGGATGTCACGTGATGGATGAGGTACATCGCTCAGCAACACCTCCCTCACACAATAGATGTAGCCTGTGCACCACCAAGCCACGACACCGACAGCTCCATGGACATCACTGAATTGCGAGCCATCCCTGCCCATGCCGAAGATTTGAATAGGAAGCAGTCGTCCTAATGCCCGCTTGACGAGCCGGCGGATACCTCAGCCGCTAGTGCAAGATATGTACGTTGCAGGCAGCGCTCACCGTCCGATCTAACTAGGTTGATGGACGTCTAGCAAAGAACCTCCGGTCATCGGTCAGAACTACTTGCGTTGTTCGCGTGTCCGCGAAAAGGGGCGAGGAGGCCGTTCCATCGTCTGCTGATGTTGATGCTGCAGAGAGTGCGTCGCTGTCGCAAGCAAGAGTAACAACAGCACCGCCGTGGCAGCTGAGCGATAGAATCGCCCTTCCATCAATGGTCCTAGAAATCGTGGACCGAAGTACTCTGCGCGCCGTCCTCATGGAGTCTTGACGTCCCAGCCTCGACGCAGTGCTGGTGGCGTATGGAAGTGATGGGGGCCAACCTGCAACTCGCGATCATGCTCAAGCCTATCCGCACTTGTCCATTGGTCGATCGCGAAACAGCAAAGATGGCCGGGCGGCCCCCCTGTCGATGATACATCCCTTGGCTGAGGTCGTCAACTTCAAGGAGATATCTGCAGCTAGCACCAAGAATCCGATAACAATGGCATGTGGCATGCTGTCACTATCTGACGCAGCGCCTGGGACGCGGTCGACTGCAGCGGCTGTCACGCACAGCATGTAGCAGCCCTCGCAGTCTACGACAGCTATACTGCGTTCCAAGTTTGATCTCACGGTAGCCGCAGGCTACGGACTACGGGCCGAACCGCCGCGTGTTGGCTATCCAGAACCATGGCCGGCGTGACGGCTCGTGGCCACGAGGGAGACTAGAAGGTTGAAAGCGGAAAGCGAGCCCCATATAACCGCCGCCTGGGGTGCCTGCTCTACCGCCGTCTGCTTGACCTCATGTTGCAGCAACTTTCACCGCCACACCGCCACCGCCACACTCCGGGACACCGCTAGCAGCACCAGCGCTCACACGTCACGTTTTGATCGCCACGATGAAGCTATCAACTCTGTGGACGGTTTCCTGCGTATTGCAAACTCCTATCTCTGCGTGGGCTAGGAACGTGTGGCAACCGCCCTCGAACCTGGAGGAACCGCAGGTAGCCGGCGACGACTCAGCAGGCGCACCCTTCGTCGTGAAGCGAGATATGGGCGAGCTGCGCGGCTCCGACGAGGAACTACCTGTGGTGATCTATCCTCCGCACGAGTATGTCGGCCCTGCCGAGCACGGCGTGTCCGACACCGAGGCGTCCGCCACCGAGGAGCAGCAGCAGTCACAGAACGACGCCCAGGGCAGCATCTAATCGCAGAACGGTCCCAGCCGCTACCCCATCTGTGAACGCCGTTATGATGCGTCGCATGCTCTGCATAGCGAGTCGTGATGCATAGCGAGTCGTGACACCGGGTGATGAAGAGTGGCTCTGCCATCGCTGGCCTGCGGACGAGGCTCGCTCAGGACTACAAGTGATGCGGCGTCCTACATTTCGCGGAGCGGATGTAGTTGGCGCCCCGGCATTCTTGGACAGGAGTTGGCTCTTCTACCTGTTCTCTGGCGATCGTTGTGACTCTTCATCTGTGAGCATCTTCTTGCTGGCTCGGTCAGAGATCTGCACATTTCTAGTGCTCAACACCGCATACTGTACTAACCTAGTCATGCGCATCCCGTCAGTGCAGCTGTCTTCGTTTCGATCTTGTGCCCAGACAAGCTACTGTTGGACGATGACTCTCAGTCATGACGGTGTCACGCATCTACAGCTGCTGTGGTGCCGCCAGCTCAAGCGGCGCGTCCCTTTGATGCGCGCGCCCTTGTCCTCGTCAGCAGCTTTTCCTGTACATACAACATGCAGCATTCCCTCGCTCTCATTCATCTTTGGTTACAGCAAACAGCAAGCTTCGCCTCTTCTTCGCACATCCAGCACCGCTGACCCCAGCATGCTGTCGGTGATCACTTGCTCCGAGTTTGTCAGCTCAGTGATTAGTCCCTGACATGGCCAGCATGTCTGAGTGTGACTACGCGCGGACAGCGGGCATGACTTGGCATATCAGAGCACTGGGACGATAGGGTCAATGCTACCTTCTTGACGGCCTTCATAAGGGTGTCGCAAAGACAGTCCTGTGTTACTCACACTCAGTCGCAGATGGCAGACTGCCCGGACGCGGCCAGACGCCGCAATGAACGTCACACGCTCGCTTCAGAAGCGTAGGAACCTCCTGGAGCATCAGCCAGAGTGGTGTCGATGGTCCCGATGGCAAGCACTCCTCGCCACCAAGATGGACCGTCTCGCCGCCGGCCGCGCGTTCCACTGTCTCTACGTGGGCTCGTACGCGTGCCTCGCGGTCGCGGTGGTGCTGTTGACACTGGCCACGCCAGGCGACCTGGCCTCGCAGTCGATGGCGAACCATGACTGGAAGAGCATCTTCATCATCACGGGCGTCTACATAGTCACCTTATTGGCATGCATCTTCGTGTATACGCTGCGCGTCTGGACAAGCAGGAGGCTCCTGGCCGAAATACCTAGGGCTTGGATCCCCATTGACAAGCCCGACGTGGCGTTACCTGTCCACGAGCACATTGCAGGCCAGGTCCGCAGGAGTGCCTACATCGCCCAAAGCGTCAAGCCGCACAATGTTCATGGATCATGCAATGATTGTGAGGGCTGCGAGAATGCGCCTCCGATCAAGGGCATCAAACTGTCTTGGGGTGACATTGCGCATTCCGGTTGGGCCTCGCCATCATGCCCTGATATGCCCCACTGTGAGTTCTGGCCGATCATCACTGAGATGCCACATGCCTTGTCAACACGCGCCGCCTCGCTTGCAAGTGCGGCGTTGCTGCGGTGGGGACATGCTCCAGGGGCGGCAGACGTGATGGGCTCCCGGCCACACTCCGACAGCCATGGCACCGCTACGGACCACGCTAGCAGACTCCTAGGCCTATCGCACCGCCAATCACTCAGAGATCTAATCTCCAAACTGGCGAAGTCGGGGATGGTAGCAAAACCCGATGCTTTCAAGCCCTTCGTCCGCGCATATGAGAAGGCGCGTTTTTCAGGAGCAGCTGTGAGCGAGCACGAATTCAGGCGGCTGATGGCACTGTTCACGCGAGCGATGGACGAACTGGGTGCCCCTGACCCGGTCATACTGGGCCTGAGCCTCTCAGCCACCCAGAGCTGTCTCGATCAAGGGGAGGGTATTACGCCTCGTACGAATTGGGTCCATGCGCTGCATGCCACTACAAGAACGTGCTCTGCAACATTTCCCACTACGCCCCCAGGCATGGACTTGAGCAGGCCTAGCGTTGCCGGCCGGGCGCCGGACTTGAACTCCACTGACCTCAGCACTGTGGGTGATGGCACACCCGTACGCCCCCTGGCCATCGAAACCCCTGTCAACGACACGAGCTCGTTCGCGACAGATGGACGATCTCATGCTAGTACCTCTCTGCTCTCGCTGGTGACAATGTTTCGCGTTGGAGAACCTCTGGTCGCCGTCACTCGCCATGGACATCAACGTCAGCTGACACGATGACGGGCATCGTAATGTTATCTGGCGTCTGCTCATTTGGCTAGTCATGACTTGCAAGTGATGCTAGCAGCAATGCCACTAGGTGCAGTAGACGTCGCACCCGCCGCGGTCCTCTCCTAAGCGAGCCTGGGTGAGCGAGTCACGGAACCCCTGACAATCACCGCGACCAGGCGCACCAAGGTTGCTTCTTCCGCGCCTCCGGGGTGTTCTCGTGAAGCTGACAGAATAGCTATCCTACACCCCCGTGTCACGGGCTTGCGACTGGTGGTTTCGCCTGACGAATGGCTACGGGGACGCTGCGTCCCATTGCAAGGCATGAGGTGCAAAAGTTGTTATGGCCCTGCGCTCGTAGCAGGCTCAATTCGAAGATCCTCGTAACCGGTCACGACTTACGCATGCTGGTTGCCGGCCTGTTAGCTGTCATCCGTGAAGCTCCGGTGGAGCTGGCATTGCAGCTCGGGCATTGCCGGTGCCCCACTATAGCTCCAAGCTTTGCTCGCCCGTCCACAGCCCGGCGATCACCGGTGCCGCAGAGTCGCGCACGAATCTTGCACGCCAGCCTCAGCCTGCACTGCCACCAAGCGACGATGTTCGGAAATGGGAAGTGCTGCTCTGGCACAGACACTCCTCAGGTTATGGTGGTCCTACAACCGCAGTTCGTCACCCGCTGATGGCGGTCATATCCGCTCCTGCGGCCATGAGCGGCGTCGGGTTTCACAATGGCGCTGCAACGAGTACTGCAGACTGGGAAAACCGCAGACCGCTTCCATTTCAGAGCACTACATGCCGCCCGTACGCCTTGAGACCAGGAGGCAGAGTTAGCTCCGATCCGATGCGGATAGTCAGTCAATACACTTCAGCTCCAGCAACTAGCAACATAGTGTGGCATCTGAGCTCGGTCTGTTCTCCCCACTTGTTAGCGAGGGGATAGCATGTCGTCTTAAGGTGTCACAGCGTATGTCCACATCAGCGATCACCGGAAATCATGAGCGCACCAGCGATCAACGGACTGATCCCTGAAGCACAGCGGCGTTAGCTACGGGAGAACAGGGCATGATTCAGCCGTGGTGTTTTCTTGAAACCGCGCACTGTCTCTCACTCTACCGGATGCAGGTCCCTGACGGCACTCGGGCCAACTCTTGGACTAAAAGCGGGGGGAAGGTTGCTGTGCGCGCTGGATCAGACTCGCGTTTGTTCTGCTTCGTCGACGCACACTGGCACAGCCTCTGGAATAGTGGACCGCAACGACGATGCATCGGGCAGATGTGCTCTGGCTTGCAGGGCGACCCGAGCTCAGCAACGTTGGCTGAGCACGAGAGCTCCGAGGGCGAGACTCATATCTGACACAAACTCGATCGAGCATGTCTCACTTGCAGAACGGTGGACGTTGGCCAGACCAGCGGAAACGGCAGCAGGAGCACATCTCTCTGAAGACCTCAAACACGCATACCAGGGACCGCTGGCTTCTCGACTGAGTTGCGTGCCCTAGCTCAGTTATTATGACGAAGTCCGCTGAACGCGTTGTGAGGGTCCTTTCTGATGCGGCTTGAGCTGGTAGCAATACACCATTTTCTGCATATCTCGTCGCTCGTCGGACATTCGTCGCTGCAACCATCGGCAGCGAAGCTTTGGACGCATAGTCAAGGCCGTTGGCCTGGGTTTGCAGCATGTTCTTGACGCGAAGGGCAAGATCAGTCCTCGCCCTGGGCCCATTGACGGCACACGTGGTGCATGCCACCACTGCCCTGGGCCACCAGTGACAGTACTCACGTTTACGATGGCGACGCCATAAATCCGCTCCTTCAGCTTCCCACACCCACGCTCCTTACCGGCATTTCGAAGCCGCCTGCCACATTCATTGAGGGGTCGTGAGACATCGCCATGAAGGAGCACATCTCAACGGTGAGTGGCGATCTGTCTTTGCTTCGGTGGAAGTCATGCCCCCCATGTTCCGACGCCTTGATTCGCGCATGCGACTCGCTGCTTGCCCTTCAAATGGACGCCGATCGCCTGACAGCCCTGCATGGATGCGTGGACGGCTGCTAGGCTGAGGCCACATCTGGCAGTCGCAAGGACTTCCGCCTGTATACCTCACACCTTGATTGCAGGGTACCCACAATCCGAGTCACCAGCCTCGTCGCCTGTGGGACTGCTCGCAGCATCTGGTTAGACTGCTGACCAACTGTCATCATGGTCGTACGACGCATGTCTGCAGTGTGGAAGGCAGCCTGAGCTTGAGGCTGCGCAGCTGTATCTCTCCGCTTCCAATTGTGGGCTGGTACAAGCTGGCATGCGCGGCACTTGGCGGTCCTCCTGACGAGCATTGGCAGTCCACATCTGGTGCAGGGACAAGTCGCAGGGCGTTGTGGCATTTTGGACTGGCTGACCTCCGAATCTACCTGCCATTTACTAGCTCTGCGCCGCAGGTACACTCGGTGTCGCGGCCACAGGTTTCGCCCTGGTCCGAGCTGACAACCAGCAACGCCCAGCCAATCCTCCCCTGCCGCGGGTGGAGGGGTCTTCCAAGAGTCGCCGTCGATCAAGGGGACTTCCAGCAGCGCAAAGCAATCCCGCTAAACCGTCCCATCGCTCTCTCATCGCGCGATCTACGTTACGCCGTTTCTTCGACATGTCATCGACCCCGTCCGAGCTAGCTTGTCGACAGAGCGTCATTGATACCAGCCCCGGTGGCCTCGACGCCTCGAGCCCACTCGCCTCACCGGAGCGTAGTCCATACAGACGGATACGCAGGCTCTCATCCCCAGCTAGACGTCTTTTCAAACGGCCCTCGTCGCACGAGTGTCTTTCTTCCTCACACAACGAAGCGCGTGTCATGGTCAACAACCAACCGCTGTACCACGGAGTTACGGTCTCAGCGAACCAACAAATCCAGCAAAAGCACACCGACGGGCAAACAACGGCACCACGTTCCTTCAATCCTACTGGACCTGCATTGCCTAGCCAAGGTCAATTCCTCGGCCAAAAGCAGACTTCCAGACCTCAGCGCCTGCGCCATACGAAATCATCTCACCTACCTTACTCTAGCGATTCCGATTTCCACCATGACTTGCAAGCGGAGGCGCCCATTCTGTCACCTCGACAGCGCTCGCCCAAGCGCCTGTGGCTGAAACGGCTATCGCAGCATTTCAGCCCTCCGTCGTCTGCTGCAAATTTTGACCCACCGACGCCACTCTCGATTGACGAAAACGAAGCGCAAGCCAGTCCAATGGCACCATGGACTCAGCTATCACCCACCCTCGATAGCTCTCAGCCAACTTCGCTACTCTCCCGCAGACGCTTGGCAGCAACACCGGCTAGAAAGAGCCCCCAGCAGTTGGTCCTACGGACCGATATGATGTTACCGACTAGGGAATATGCAAGCCCTCAGATAGCAATTAGGCAAGGCCCAGATAGCCCACCAAAACCGAACACATCTGGACGCCTACCATTTTGGAGGTTGCGGCCCAGATCATCAGTCTCCGCGAAGCATGCACTTGCACGGACCGCCCGATCAACGTCACCAAGCCCTTCAGATTCTGCACCATTGCCTCGGCGACCGAGTACTGCGGGTGACTTTGGCATGGTGAGACAGCGGCGGGAACGGGAGCTTTCTTCTATGGAGAATGCCTGGCTACCTTATTTCAGCCCGAGCCTTGATGGCAGCGGAGCACCTGCGTCACCTGCAATCAGGGCGAAGCATCGCCGGTGTCGTTCTAAGCCTTCGATCACCCTGCTCTCGCCCGATCTTGAGACAACGCCCGCTCTAGTACTTGCGCACCAGCTGAAATCACCTCCAACGCCTGCTATCGTCTCACATTCACCACGATCTCCGTATCTGCTCTCACCTGTGCAGTCAATAGAAGAAACAGCCCCCGCAAAAAGTATCCGGCTGAGCCTCGATGCGACTCGTCAGGACGACTCAGATGTGAAGGAGTATCCCGGATCCTGGAAGTTGTCCAAAGCACGGCACTTGGGCCGACCTGCAGTATCGCCTTCCCCGCATTACGCCCAACATCGTCATGATCCTGATGTTCACACGGAGGCATGCACAACCCCCGCAACTACCCAGTCGCTCCCCTTGCGAAGAAAACGCAGTTTTACCTGCCCTCCAATCGGCCGCTCAATAAGAGCGGAGCTCACTTATACCACGAACGCTCAGACTACGAATCAGTTCGATTGCAGTACATTCCCACGAGTTGCTCGACTACGCCATCACCCCGCCCTGGTCAATCTGCGATCCACGCCAGACGTGACAGAGTCAGTGACATCTTCACCCACGAGCCGCAACGACACGACAGTACTCTCACGTACTACTTACTCCATGCGCTCCAACATCAGCTCTCCCACACTAATTGGCACAGTCTCGGATCGCACTTGGGTATCTGGAGACGAAAGCGACCAGTGGAGCAGTCACGATGCGGGACATCCGCTGCGGATACTGCACCTCAACAAGCAAGCGTCTCGTGCTAGGTGGCCTCCCCTGGAGAATATCTTCATACAACCAATCTCAACAGCTTTCGACCAGGAGTTGCCCGATTCAACGCCAGCACCTGTGGCCCCGGAAGAGCATGCGAGCCATCAGCGAAGCGTTAGTGACGATTGTACGCCGAACACAGTCGGTCCGCAGGACGCACAGAATGCTGTCCCACCTCGCAATGAGAAGAACGACCTCTGCTTTTCGAATAATCTTCAGATCGCCATGCCTGTGAGGCACAGGTCCAACTCACGCGGACCGCTCAGATTCCCAGTACCCGCGAAACTGCACCACGCTGCTACATCTTTGTTTCCCGTACACAACCGCAAGCACTCTATCAGTGGTCGCGGCATATCAGAGAGGAAGCACTATACACCGCGATCTAGCCGTCTCAGCTCACTCACGAACAGTTCGTCTCGACGCGAGCTGGACATTCTGCGACTCCGACCCAGCAAGTCTGACTCGGCTGCTATGCCGAGAGCCCGCAACAGGAAGTTGGCAAAGAAACGGCCTGACTCGGCAATTCTGCTTCAAGACCTTGGCTTGACCGAAGAGCGATGCCCAGACCTTGAATGGTTGGATGCAACCTTGGACTCACCCCTAGAGCCACAAGTGGAAGAATGTCGTACAGTCCGACCCAGAACAAGCCAGAGCATAAGCCATCCTCTGGATGACGCGCGTTGGAGCAGAGAAAGCCTACGTCGACGGTCCAGCACGACCCACTCACGGAGTCAGAGCGTACCTGCACCCTCGGTGTCCCTGGACGCGGCCGCAGCTAATCAAGCATGCTCCAAGTTTGCCACCTGGGGTCTTGGATCAAAGGGTGTGAGCGAAGATTGGGAAGAGGACTTTGACTTCGACGACGATGATTTCGAAAACATCGACGAGGGACAGGACGACTTGTTCCCAAATGATCGTGGCCCGCTTTCACCTGGCGCCAACATGCGAGTGCCGCAGTCAATCAGGGACAGTCAAGCCAGTGTTCACGGACAATATGGCCAGGTGCAGGAATTGACGTTACTCGTACAGGAGCTCAAGCGCTTGATGCTACAAGGGGAGATGCTGCACCTCTCGCAAGATCAGCCAGGCAGTCTTTGGAGAGAAGCAAGGGCCATTATTCACCTTGCAGACTTCAGCGATGAAGAGACTACTATGACGCACGAAGCGACCATTGCGGGCGAGCTGAGTCATGGGGCAGTCCAGCCTTCTACCGGCCCCGTGTCGTTATCGCCGTCTCTCAGCTTTGACAGTGTCGAGGCTGCCTTCGCGTCCTGCAGAAATACACCAGCTGTTGACAGAGACGCGATCGGCAGAGACATTTTCAATGACACCGACGATGCTGCGGCGTTGAAGACCTCGGCCGACTTCCAGGAGGTCGTGCTTGGGACGAGGCCACAGACGAGCCAATCACCGGGTACTGCCTATGGTGGAAGGCTCGCCTTTGACACTCAATCTCTGAAAGCACTCGTGGCGCGTGCAAATGCGGTTGTACGCCTCCTGAAGGCGACGCTTCGTACGGCAGACAACGCAGACGACTCCGAGGTCATGTCACACAACAATCAGAGGGCGTCCATGGATTCTGATACGAGCGGCACGCTAGACGATGGGTCAATACCCCTGCCTCTCAGCCGCATGTTCGTCAGGCCGATCCACGAGGCCATCTCATCAGTCTCACTCTTCACCGTGGCATCAGACTGCCCGGGAGCGCCCTCGTCGGCAGTTCTCGCTGATGGCTTGCAGTCTTAGCTGTGCCTGATGCTTCAGCAAATTCTGTGCCATGCTCACCATGTCCAAGTGTCACAGTGAGCATACCGCTTTCATGTGTCCCCTTACTCATTTCAGCATACTCGTGGGCACCATGCTCATCCTCACCAACTCTGGAGCATGTGCCTGAATTGCATCACCCCTTTTCACTATGCCGCGCTGGCGAGCACCATATCCCACATCACCAGCATTGTTCATCCGGCTTCCAATCACTAAGCATTGTTACCTTGTCGGGCATTGGCGCTCGTCATCTCTTTGCTGAGCAAGCTCTGCTCCTGCTGCCCCGGCATTGCTCATCTTCCCCTTCCTGTCCATCAGTCTCTTGCCTTGTCATCCTTATGACCATGAGCTACGATTAGAACACGATGAATGGAATGGACGATACAGATTGCGAGTATAGTATTCGTGTGCAGCAGTCGCGCTGACAGCCTGTGCGGTCGTAGTACCTGCCGACACAGATGGAGAGCATCCTGACGTTTTTTAACTGAACGCCAGCCGATGCAGCAATCTCTCCTCGATGCCATCCAAGATGGAGAAGTGGTCCATCACCTCCAGGTTCTCGGCTTCGGCCAGGAACATCTTGTCCGGGTCTTGCCCTGGCCCGAAGGGATTGACCCCTGCAGCTGGATTCATCTGTGTCATCTGTTGCTGTGCCATGGCACTCGCGGCTACACGGAAGTCAGCACCCTTGTGAGCTGCGGTGTCGCTAGACATGATGGTCCAGCGAGGAGGGGGTGGGATGGCGTTCACATACTCTCACTGCCCAGCAGAAACGAGAAGACGGGTTGAAGGCCAAACAGATTCAGGAAGTACCACGACAGGCTGGAAACCCATCTGACATCCAGATCTTTCGTCATGACACCGGACTGTAGCATTGACTTGAACCGGATGGTAAGAGGGAAGGGCAACCTCACTGTCGGATATGCCATTGTTAGCATTCCGCATCGTCTGGCCAGGTATCCAGGTCACGACTGACGTATCACGAAACCTGCGAAAGCAGCGTTGATCCAACCCATGATGACCGTCTGCGGGATCATCATCATCATGTTACCCTTCAGCATGCCCATCATCTGATCCATGCCTTGCGGGTCAGCCATCGGGTTGGGCGGGCCTTGGCCCCTGGATTCAGGGTCCTTCAGAAAGGAGCCATCCTTGAACCCGTTGACGAAGAAACGCTTGCGCATGCTAGCCGCAGCCGGCGAAAGCACGGAGGCCGCGTTGTTGCGCAGGTTGACAGCTTGAAGGAGTACCTGGCGTTCGCGAGATTCGACAAGAGTCGTGGGGGGTTTGGGCGGGCTGTTCATCAGCACAGTGGCATAGTGACGAAGTAAACCGGTCAAGATCTGTGAGCACGGAGAAGCCAGGTCAGAACTCTTCTACCTCCGCCTCCTGCAACGATTGTCAAGCCCACAGCGGCGCGGGCGCGAGCTGCACTCACCATGACACAGGTGATTGGAACCACGATCCAGAAGCTGCCACAGCAGGCGGTGCATCAGTATGTAGCGCAACGGAGACTGTGAGGCACACGCATGCGAGCATACAAGAGCGCAGGGTCCCGAAGGAGCGTCTGATCCGTGCCGGGCAACGCCATGGCGTGTCGGGCCTGGTGCGCGATGGGGCGCGCAGAGCTGGGCCGCGAGAGTCCTGATCGATGTGGCGTTCCAATGCGCTGCCGCCAATCAGTTTGTGTGGCGATGGTGCCCGTAGCTCTGCTAGCGCCTTTGTCCCCGCCAACGCCTGGTATTCAGTGCTGCCGTGCACAGTCTTGAGTCCAGTTGCGTTGACTGCGCTATACGGGTGGTGGTGGTGATGCTGATGATTCTCCCTGGCTACGCAGTGCAATTGCCTTCGAGCCGGGATTGTTTTGCGCACAGCTCCACGGCAGTGGATTCCGCTCGTTGCACTACCCGTGTCGACGGTCAGAGCAGCTCAGTACGCCAGGACCAGCAGGGGAGAGAGGGGCATGCAAGGTGGCATGGATTGAGCTACAATGCGAAGAAACGGTATGCGTCCCAGTCCGGATCGTGTGTGTCGCTGATCCCGAACTCCAATCCGACGATGATGGGACTCGAGTTCGCCACGATGAGCCGGCAAGCGTCGAACTGTACCTTGAACACGCGCGGCGCATCAGGATGGGCGCCGATCACACCAGGCCCCTCCCTCTCTCTCCTTGTCCGCCCTGTGGTGTGCAGCAGTTGCTGTGATACGGACCGGTGCCCGTGCTGACTCGTCCCCCGCAGGACCGAAGCCACCGTGAAGCAGTGCGTTTCGCGCCATTGGCTCTGCTCGTCTCGGGTCCATATGCGAACGGTCCCGTCGTACGAGCCCGACACGATTCGCGCATGTTGCGAGAGAGTTGCTCTATGTGGTGGGGAGGAAGTACTCGCAGCCAGCACTGCCTCGTGCGTGCGAGTGTGGTCTGTCAATTGGACCGACCGCAGCCTGCGCGCCGCGTCGTCAGGCAGCGTATCTTCACTCGAAGCAGCGCCAGCGCTCGTCGAGGCAGTGCTGCCGCTCCCACGCAGATCGCAGCTGGCGGGAATGTGGGCCTGGACAGTCCTGACTAGGCCGCGGTGGCCTGTCAAGCATGCGACTTGCCGGTTGCTGTCTCCGTCTTCGGGTGCGGATGGCGCGGCATCACACGCAAAGATCCTGACAGTTGCATCATTGCTTCCGCTGACAATGGCGCGACTGCCTGCTTGGACGCATGCAATGCCCTTGGTATGGCCGCGATACACGCGCAGACAGCGGCCGGAAGGCAAGTCCCAGACCCTGATCGTGCGATCACCGGAGGCAGAGGTCAATTGAGTCCCGTGCAGCTGGAGAGCGTTGACCGCCGCTGTGTGTCCTCGCAATTGGTAGATACAAGTGTATGGCTCAATGTGTCCTATTTCGCCTGCGCGAAGGGCGACCAACGCGGGACTGAGGTCGAGAGGTGGCGACGGTGGAGACAACGTCGATGAGGACGACGCAAACGCTGGGTCTAGCAGTGTGTCATCAACGTCGCCGGCCGTGATCCGCCTGCGATTCCACAGCCTGATCGTTTGATCTTTGGAGCACGTCAGAAGCCAGCGGGCGTCGAAGGCGAGATTCAGCACGGAGTCGGCGTGCGCGTTCCGTATGCGGTGCAGCAGCTGCCCTGTTGAGAACCGCCAGACGATCACACTGCAATCGCTGCCGCCGGAGATGATCACGTCTTGCTCCGGGGCCGGGTCGAACTGCACGCAGAGCACGGACTGCTCGTGCCCACGCAGCAACGCGCCTCGCCGCCGCTTGCAGTCCATGTCCCACACCGCAATGGTCGTGTCACGGCTGCCGCTGACCAGCCACTTGCCTTGCTGCTGCAGCGTGTAGGCAAGGTCCTTGTGGCCTTCCTCGAGGTGCGCTGGCGAGGGCAGCGTAAACGCGGTGGCGCGACCGTGCTTCCACGCAGCTTCGAGGCCGTGGCGTAGGCGATATAGTTTGTACCAGTTCAGCTCGAGCCGCAGTGTGCGCGCGTTGAAGATGTATGCGGCGGTGAAGGGGTGCCTTGTGAGGCGCAAATCGACGCGGGGACTGCCTTCATGCTCGCAGTGGCTGGGTGTATCACCATTGAGTGGTGCATCAAGCTCCGCGAACGTTCCATCAGTGGCAGAAGCTGTGAAGTCGTCGGTATCGGCCTCGATTGACTCGTTCTGATCTCCCCAAGAGATGCAAGGGCTCAGATCCGAGTCTGCATGCTGTTGAGTCGTCTTGTCAACTGCCCTCTTAGCATGCTCTTCCCGGACCTTTGCAGCGAGCTCCTCCTCCAGCCGTCCGACTGCCTCAAAATTGAACCCCCAGCCTTCATCTTGATACAACTGTCTCCAGACGGCCGATTGCAGCGCCCGATTTCGCCATGAATGAGACACCAGCGCGCAGGCCAGCAGCGACTTGACGTCTAGCTGCGCAAAAACCAGTGCGACGACCTCCGGTGGGAGGACGGTGCACGGGTCGATGTGGAAGCGCGGACGCAGCCGGTCGAGCAGCTCGACGAGGGCACGGGTGCTCATGCTTGAGAGCAAGGAGAACGCAAAGTCTTAGCCGATGCGACATCGAAGCGACGAGTGGTGGCCAAGGCGCGCCGCCGCGCGCGGATGGGACGTGCCACCGCCGCGGGGGTGCAGGCCCGTCCTCGAGCCATTGTCAGCCGGGAACGTTCAAGGCGAAGCCCATGACTAGTGCATGCGGTTTTCAGCCGGTGTGCCAGCGCTTGCTCGGCCAGAAACTGCTGCCACAGTCTCGTGCCAGGGGGACGGCATCGGGGCCGGGAGACGCCATACCATTCTTGCGGTCATTGGGCCAGGCTGCGATCTCTAAGGGCAGCGAGCGCGGCGGCTGCGGGGAGGCCATGTCCGGTCTGGCGTGCGGGAGCCCCAATTGCTATTGCTCCGGTGAAAGCCACGCCGATGCCTCCCAGCAGAACCACGACGGCGCCTTGTTGCTGCCACCGATCCGATGGTGGTGCATTGCTGTTGACATCGGCGTCGAGTCGTCAATGTGGGGACGAGCCGCGCTCAACCTCGGCCGCGTCGACTGCCGCTTCCACGAGCCGTGGAGCCTGCGCGACTTCCTCGCGACGCAGCTGGCG
>JAGYHY010000035.1:0-22271 GCA_024244165.1 Ascosphaera acerosa | reverse complement strand
CTTTTTACTCACGACCTCCGTCGCAAGGCGAAGCGCTGGCAGGATGGCTGGCTGCGGTATCACGGCCTGAATAGGCGCCCCATAGAAGCAAGCCGATCACGCGGGGCTGCGTGCATGAGCCCCTGCATGCCATGCCACCCAAAGCGTACAAGAGCCAGAACCACCGGGTGTCGAGCAGGCAGTCGGGACGGCGTAGTCGCTCGGCAGAGCTCGCCTCTTACATTTCTAGCCATGAGAGGAGGCTTCGTGTCCGAGAGCAGAGCACGACTGTGCCGTCGACAAGCCCGGTCCCCGTATCCCTTACCATGCCATGCCCGCTGTCTACCTACAGTACATACCTCCAGCCTGTGCTGTGCTGTGCAGCAGCCGGCCCAGTGCTGCGCCCTCAGCAGGACTGCGCGAAGCCCCTGAGTCCGCGTCCCGATCGGGCAACAGCTGCCTCGAGCGGAGTCTCCCTGCCCGCTGCTGCTTCGGCTACTAGACCAGGCCAGGCAAGCTCAGCTTACAGCGCCGGCTGCACATATGTACACGCATCGCTTCCCCCTGGACCACCGCCGTCGCGCGCATGCGGTGTGCAGCAGCTGCATATATAAGCCCCGGCTTTCTTGGGCTGTGCAGCTGCGCAGCTCAGCTGTCGAGCGACCGACCTGGATGCAAGCCCCAGCTGCCCGCCTTAGCTGTCCGCCCTAGCTGCCCGTCCCCTTGTCGCCACTGTCGCCACCGCCACCACTGCCAGGTCGCCCCCGCCACGATCACGACGACGACACAACAGCTGCGATCATGATGGCTGCGATGAGGGGTCCTACGTCCGCTGCGACGCCACCGAGACGCATCGTGCACGCGATAGCGGTGAGTTTGCGTTGTCCTTGATGGCCCGCACACACGTCGGGCGCCCTCCTGTCTCGTCTGGTCTCGGGACTCTGGCCCTGTCGGCGTTCGCCTCGCTTGCTGCTTGCTGCGCGGAGCTGCTGCGCGGTGTCTTCGGGGGGCAATGTGCTCCCCTGGCGAGGGCAATGGCGCGATTGCGAAGATCATGTCGGAAACGAGTCTGCGATGGCTCTGCACAACATGAGCAAGGCCGCAGGGCGCTGCACTGCGGGCACCCAGCCCACGGTGTTTCTCAGAGCCGCCGGTCTGCAGCCCGCGTGATTGCGCGCACTGCCGGTTGGACCCGTGGCTGCTGGCACACGCACCTCGAGTGGGTCTCTCCGCCTCACGCAAGCTTGGTGAGCTGCTGGGGATGGACGCCGTGCTCTACAGTGCAGCCCGGCCCTGAGGATGGCAGGTGGGATCTGCGACCATGCGGCAGTCACCGCAGCCCCGGCTGCATCCGGGTGGGAGTCCAGGATCGATGGTCGAGGGAGGCATGGCAGCAGCGTCGGCCAGCAGCATGAGCATTTGACGATTACGTCCTCGGCAGTGAGCCGCGAGCTGCATCTTGCGTCCGTCCAGGCCCCTGGACCGTGGATCGACACCGTGGCCGGTCGTGGGCAGCAGAACCAACGGGCGTCGATGACGGCAGTGGCATCACGGCGTTCGCGATGATCAGCTGAGCAGACCAGTCTGGTCAGCAGTCTGCAGTCAGCAGGGCCAGTCTACGCGCAGTCGCAGAGCGACCCGATCTCAGAACAGGCATACAGTCGCAAGTATAGGTCGGCCACAAGAGCACGGGGCAGTCCCAATTGCAGGAACCAGGGAGTCGCTGGCCAGGTGGCGATCAATCGAGCTGCGTCTCAGGGCTGCAGTTGAGCAGTCTCGGCCGGCCAGTCACGACGTCAGCAGCCTCACTGAGCGGGACTCCGCCAGAGGGAGTTGCCGGACCGGCGCGTCAGGCGGTGATCCCGAAGTATATCGTCCCGTATGATCCTCGTCCAGGACAAATCCGCTGTGCACTTCTCTCCTCGGCTTCCCTGAAGATCACACCACTATCAGCCGATTTGCAACCTCCAGCCTCCTACCTCCGGAAACACGCCAGAAACACGCTGGAAACGCCAGAGTTTGGTGACCAGAGACATCGGCCACACGACACGAATCACACGCTAGCAACCCGTCCTCAGCAGCTCCAGCAGCGGCGACATTGACAAACCAAACCGACGGGAGGGGCCGCGGACAGTCGTGCGGGCGTCACCCCATACAGCCGTGCTAATGAGGTATCAGGGCGACAGAGTGAAGATATGCGTTGTTATGGTAGGGCTACCAGCCCGTGGCAAGAGTCTCATAGCTGGTAAAGGTTCGCAGCCCCGCCCAGGCGTCCCAACGCGTCACGAGATGCCCTCGTGGAACGCCCATCCGACACGGCAAGACCCCTGAAATGTCCATCGAGTCTCAAGACTGATTGATTGTCCAACCCCCGTTTAGCCCTCCGATATCTCGCATGGGTAGGCATTCCTGCCAAGGTGTTCAACGTCGGCCAGTACAGGCGACAGGACACGCCGCAGCCGAACGCGTCATTCTTCGAGCGCTCCAACCAAGACGGCGAACGCATGCGGCGCATCGCTGCCGAAGCGGCTCTCGCGGACATGATGCATTGGTTCAAGACCACCAACGGCCAAGTGGCGATTCTGGACGCGACAAACTCGACCAAGTCCCGCCGCAGGTGGATCCACGAGACCTGTCGCAAAGCCGACGTCGAGACCCTCTTCGTCGAATCAAAGTGCGATGACGAGAGCATCGTGATGAACAACATCAGGGAGGTCAAGACCACGTCGCCAGACTACATCGGACAAGACCCAGAGATCGCAGCGCAGGACTTCATGCGTCGGATAAAGAACTACGAGTCGATGTACGAGACGTTGGATGAAGAGGAGAAGGAGTATGCCTACGTCAAGTTGATCAACGTCAGCTCGACAGTCATCATCAATCGCATCAAGGATTACCTCTCCAGTCGCCTAGTATACTACATTCAGAACCTGCACATCAGGCCACGATCAATCTGGTTGTCTAGGGTGAGCCCATCCTTGAGCTGCCTTTCAGCTGCGGTTGTCACAATGGATAGTACGCTGACATCTTTTCAAAGCATGGCGAATCCGAGTACAATCTTTCCGGGAAAATCGGCGGAGACGCCAACCTCTCGCCACGCGGCGAGGCATACGCACGGGCGCTTCCGCAGCTGTTGAGAGAGTCTGGCGTGCCGCCAGGTGCGAAGTTCACGATATGGACGTCGACCTTGAAGCGCACCGGTCAGACAGCGCGACACCTGGCGCAGGAGACGGGCTGGGAGCGACTGGAGTGGAAGGCTCTGGACGAGCTCGACAGCGGGGTGTGCGACGGCCTCACGTACAAGGAGATTGAGGAGCGGTATCCGGAGGATTTCAAGGCCCGTGACAAGGACAAGTACAATTACCGGTACCGAGGCGGCGAGTCGTACAAAGACGTGGTCATACGGCTGGAGCCGATCATCATGGAGCTCGAGCGGTCGGAGAACGTCATCATCGTCACGCACCAAGCCGTGCTGCGATGCATATACGCCTACTTCCTCAACATGTCGCAGGAGTCGTCGCCGTGGATGGAGGTGCCGCTGCATACGCTGATCAAGCTGACGCCGCGCGCGTACGGCACGGACGAAACGCGCATCAAGGCGAACATCCCCGCAGTGTCGACGTGGCGCGCGAAGGGCACGGCGGCGAAACACCAGGAGAGCACGAGCGAGCAGAACGTGCCGGCGGGCAAGACCGAGAGGAAGGTGGCGAGTGAGGCGGACAATGACATTGCGGCACAGGCGGCTCTGGAGATGCAGGCCATCGCGGAGGCAACTGAGACTGGCGCGCCGGATGGGACGAATTGAGACTGCTGCTGATGGGCATGGCCTCCTTTCACCGAGCGGTAAAGCGTGGCTGGCACACGGGCGGGTCCGCCCCGTCCTGCTCTGACCGGCGCCACCTTGGCTGGGCTCCATTGCCGCCCTACTTGCACATCAAGGCGTTCCCGCTGCGCCGGAGCAGCGTAGTGCGCTGCAGGTGTGGACTGCCTCACAGGCAGCATGGTGACCACAATGTGCGTCGCTGCCATCGATGGCGTGACCTCCAAGCGAGGCTCTTGCTGCTGGCGAAGTAGATATAGGCATAGGCATCGGCATCAGCAGAAGCAGAAGCATATTCATACTCGTACAACGCGTACAACACCAGTCGCGCCATCGCACGTGCAGAAAAACTCGCGCCCCACGACGTCGAGTCAACCTCACGTCTCCATGCGCGTCAAGAAATCCCTCCATGGATCGTGCAGTGGACAGCGTCCTTCGTGCGCCCAGTCTGATCTCGAACCGGCTCAGGGGACTGCTACCGAAACCGAGATCTCGAGACAGGCATGCCTTGCTACATTCGCACCCCCTGGCTTCTGCTCCAACCCATGCCGCCGCCTGGGCCGTGAGTCGCCTGCTTCACGCATTGCTCCCTCAACTTACATACGCTTGCTGCTAGCTGGTGGTGCTCAGGACAGCTCGGCCGGTAGCAGGCTCAAGCCTAACCCCCTGACCCCCTGGCGGCTTCGCAAGCGTCCTCTCAGGGGCTTCTGGGGACAAACCAGGTCACGTGGGTCGATCACTGTCGCGGACCCTGGGTTGCACTGAGCTGGGCCGCAAGCCACTGGGCGGGCGGAGGGGCACCGGTGGAGGGAGCGCTGGCGTTACAGTACCCTTGGGAAGCACATCAGCGCGGCTATGCTATGAGGGGAGGGAGAGACACGCCGGTGGCTGTGAGAATACGCCTGCAGAGACGTCCAAGCCCGCGCCCGCGACCGCGACCGCGACTGCAGATGAGCGGGCGGCCATGCATGTCGCCACGGCAGATGCTGTGCGCCTGGGCTCATCCTGCGAGGTACGCCCGCCGTCATGAAGCACTCGAGTGAGCGGATGGCGCTGTCGCAGCGCAGCAGCGTGGGTGAGCAGCGCAAGCTCGGTGACAAGGCGGAAGAGAGCGAGGAGGTGGTCAGCGGCGTGTCCGAGGCTGTCATTGCGCATGAGAGCGGACGTGAGAGTGGGACTGGGATCACACATGACGACGGAACCAGGACTGGACGTGGAAACGCGAACGAGAACGAGCACGAGAGCAGGGACAGGGACGGGTTGCTCCGACACGAGCAGGTCCCGACGATCCAGACGGAGCCTGCGCGCCCAGCAAGCCCTAGCAGGTCGGTCACCACTGAGGCTGGTAGGGTGCAGATTCGTCATCGCCACTGGCACCGCCATAGCAAGAGCCAGACCCTGCTGCCGCCCATCTCAATCGAGACGATACACGAGACGCCTGGCTCGTCGCTGTCGCCGACGTCGTCCCTGCGGCCAGCCGAACTTCTACGCCATCACAGATCCGCTGATCGTCTGGGGAGACCCGCCGATGGCTCCCGGGACTCGGCGGCAGCGGCTGTTACACCGGCCACCCCACCGGGCTCCAACCTAGGCCTGCAGATGCGACTGTCACCAGTGGCGCAGGCACGTCAAGGTGGTGGCCCCGCGCACGACCGCCTTGCGCTTGCCGACAGCGCGCCACACCTGACATCATCACCATCGGCGTGGTCGTTGCCGGCGACGGCCGCGGGCCCTTCTGCTGCTTCCAGGTGCGGCTCACCCACCGCTGCGGCAGCTGCAGTCCTCGCTGCTACGGGAAAGCCACCGCCACCGCCACCGTCACCGTCACCATTGCCGCCGCCACCAGGGCCCAGGCCAGGAGGGGCGGTTGTCACCGCCGTTGCGGGTGCTGTGCCCGCATCTCCGTCGTCGCCCGTCTCGCCGACGACGCCCACAAGCCCCCAGGGCCACCCCCACGCGCATCCTGCCCCGACGTCCGCTGCGCAACACTCGGTAGCATCGCATGCGCATACCCTCCTCCGTCGGCCATCGTTCTTGCTCCCAGGAGGCTACGAACTCTCACGCCGACACTCAAAAGCACAACATAGCCAGGGACTATTCGAGCCGACTCTGCCAAGCGTCACAGGAAGCGTCCCCCGCAACCCATCACCGCCACCCGTGGGGTCGATTGGGGTGGCAAGTGCTGCTGCACCGCCAGTTGGGGCGCTGGCGCCCGCTGCGCCGATCAGCCCGTCTCAGGTCCGGTCTCCGTCCATGATAGCTGCTAAGACAGCGTTCCAACAAAAGCAGTCGGATGGCCAGCAGCTCGCTGTCACGCCAGGACCTTCTACTCCAACGGGCACAACTTCAACGCCTCCGCCACCCCTGAGCACTCTTAGAAGGTTATCAAGCTTCAACTTCAGCTCACGAGATAGTGCTATCGCCACTAAGACGCTCGTGTCCACGCAGCAGCATCAGCAGCAGCCACCGGCGCAGCCAACACCGCCTGCTCAGCCCCAGCACACCGCTCGTCACCTCCTCGCCACGGCCGCCGCTTCCCTTGCATTCCCACGACGCTCGATTTCTGCGGTTTCTCTGGCTGCGTCGAACGACATGACTGCTTCTAGCAAGACGGTGAAGGTGGACAAAGACAAAACCAAGATGAAGCTGTTTTCGAAACCCAAACACATGGTGCTACGCGATAAGGACAAGGATAGGGATAGAGATCGCGACAGGACGGTTGAGGTCAGCAAGCCTGTGCCATCGCCGTCGCATCTAGCTGCCACCAATGGGTCGGGTTTTCGCCACGCTGCAAGTGCAGCCCTCGACGATAGCAGAGATGGAAGGAGTCCGCATGCGCAACTCGCCGATCTGTCATTCCGCAATGGATCTTCTACGAGTGTGAATACCGTTGTTCCCATCCAGGAGCGACAGTACTCTATGGACCCAGACCGCGAGTACCTCACTGCTGGCAGCGTGTCGTCACTCGCGCCAATCAGTCAGGTCAAGGACAAGGACAAGGAGTCCAAGCACAAGCACCACTTTTTGTCGCGACCGAAGCTGAAGCTCAAGGACAAAGATGAGCACTACAATCTTCCTCTCTCATCAGCCGCAAGTAATTCCATGCCGATGGATCCGAACGCGCCGCAGTCGCTCTACTCTTTTGCCCCATCTTCGCCGTCTAACATGGCTTTTGCAAAGACGCTCGATCTGAGGCACGGTGGTCGGTCGTGGCGTGAGAAGAAGAAAGAGGAGAAAGACAGGCACAATGCCGATGCGGCTCACAAACGAGAAGCTCAAGACCGGACTGGCTTGGGGTCTCAGGTCGCAGATGCTGGTGCTCAGTGGTACACGAGCAGTAACGCTACCTCTCAGGGTCATATTGGCTCTGGTCAGGGGCTATATGGGACCGACGTCAGTTTGAAGGACACGATACCGGGCTTCGGCCTTCACGACATGGCGCCCGAAGACGCCTGGGACTTTCTCAAAGCCAAACTCCTAGTCCTTTTCGAGGGAGAATTCATCCGAGTCGCACTGGAGGATCTGAACCGCCTGGTGTCAATCCACTTGCAGTGCTGTGTTCAGGCTCGGCGGCCCGGAAGCGTCATCGACGATGTGCGGGAGCTGTTGCAGACTGGGTTCGAGTCTTTGAGCCACAGCCTTGGCGAGATGCAGGAGGATTGTTTCGCGACCCGCGACCGGGATCGAGCAATGCCACGTCTCTCTCAGATTTGGACCCTTGTCTTCGGCACCGTCTTGCCCTTTCTGCAAGCAGTCTTCTTACCACTCGACGTTGAGTTCAAGGGCCACGGCCGCATCCTACCGAGCCAACAGGCGCGGGAGATCTGGGCAGCTAAAACTGCGGATCTAACGGACATCAGCAGGCGGCCTCCTAGTGCCCCTGCAAACCCAGTCACACCGGGCACGAAAAGCAGCATAGATACTGATCGCCTGTCGGTGACACCAAACCTACCAACGGGAGACGAGCTAACCATCCGGTCACTCGTTCTGATTTACTTCCGCGATGTGGTCATCCTGAGCCGCTACGATGCATTGTTGTCCACATTCTCACGGCTCAGTCTTGATAGTATGAACGACAGTGTGCGGATCGCAGGAACATCGACACACCACATGAGACGACCAAGTACCGCTTCTGTCTTCGAAGCAGGCTACGTCAAGTATGGCGGTGCTCAGTCTGCAAACCCCAGACCCGACCGCCACAGGGTTGCGGGCGATACACCCTTGGCACCACGAGCCCGCACAGCATCGATGATCAGCTTCACCCGAGATGCCCCCAGCCTGCTTAAGCCCGACATTGGCGGCTACGGTGTTGCTCGTGACCCAGCGCTTATTGCAAACGGCCCAAATGCTAACGCAACTAGCACGTCTACGTCGCTGCGAGCAAATGCCGCGGCCGCACAGGCAGGCTATGCCGCCGAGACTATAGCGATGATCACAGCAACAGCCGCCAGGATGCTACAATGCATGTCTGTGCTTGCCAGCGTCCACACAGATGATCAGGCTCAAGGACGCATCGAGGAGCTAGGCAGGGCTCTCAAGCATAATTGGTTGGGGCGAGCACGCACAGGGCGAGATAGACGAGGGTTCGTAGGCGCCAAGACAGGTGCCGCTAGGTACAAGCCACCGATGTCGCGTCTCAACTCCGAGGGGGATGCCGCTGTCTTTGACGATGACACTTACAGCCCGGCACGCGCTACATATTCGCAACGCCAGCCTGTTCCGGAAAACGACGTGAACGATGCTACCGTCGACGCTCATCCCGAGCGCACGAGTTCACCTACATCGCCACTTCCGCCGCTTCCGCCACAGCAGAATCGCAGGAACAGCCAACTTGTCGGAGTACCGCTGCGGACAAGCACCGAGTCGCAGCGGAGTGGCAGGCCGTCATTTCAGCGCCTCAGAAGTCACATAGCAAAGGATGGAACTCCACATGGATGAGCGATGAGGACCTACTTCGAGTACGGTCCAGTGACGTTCCGACCTCGACCTAGCTCTAGCGACATCACGTTGATACGGATCAGTCTTGTCGGGCTCTAAGGCTCTGACCGCAATTCACCCAGACACGTGGCAGCGCTACAGGTGCAGCACGACCTCACGGGCTCTCACGAATTTGGCGAGCTTGGTTGCTGACGCATCTGTCGAGTGGTGCCAGATCCTCCACTGAGCCCATGAGTCTTACCATTCAGCCGGGCTAGACCAGGTGAAGAAAGATCACATGCAATTGGCATGCTGCCTGTCTACCGTGCACCTGAAGTCTCCAAGGCGCATGATGCCCTTGCCACGGAAGGGCTCTCAAGTCCTGTGCGGTCCTGACTGCCGAGCATTGACGCTTAGCGTGCTTCCAGCTGGCGAAGGCGGAGTGATGGTCCTGACTGCTGTCATGAGCTTTCATCAGCACTCCGACTGTCATGCGCTGCCCAAGCCCATGACTTTCAGCTGGCATCGCCAACATCGTGGTGCTTCACTTCAATCTGCTGGCAAGCTTGGGGAAAGCAACCATCACGCTCAACACCTGGCCCATCTTCGACAGCCATTACCACCGCAAGTGCAACGTTGACGCGACTGTGCATGCCACAATGAGCGGTCAACATCCCTCAGGCCGGTAACGTCGACCTATAGCGACACGTCCTTCGCCGCTGAACAGGTGTGGGTCTGCGGCCATCGCAAAGTGATCTTTCTCATTCACCATCATGCCTCAGCTAACGACATCACGACATGTGCTCCTTATGGAAAGCATGACACGCACGATGGTTTTCAATGACATTTGCGACCTCAGTGCCGAACCGCCACACGAGGCATCTTGTCAGTGCTCGTGCAGGCGCTGCCTCTCAGACAGAGCATGGATCGATCCAGGGCTATGCCGTGTCCCATGGCAGCCTTCCAGCGCGAGCACGAGCGAGTTAGGATTCGGAGAGATTGCCCTTGGACGGGACGACAGGCTCAGCAATGGAAAGGGCACCTATTGCGCACATCGCTTTCATGAGTAACGGCGTGTCGCCTCTGTGCGCGCACGCGTCTCTGTCAATGCCATGGAGACACCAGCAAATGCTAGTCCCATCCCGTCGACTACAGGCACCCTGCCGCCCGAGCTTGCTGCTCGCGAGTATGGCACGAGTTCGGTCGTACATCTACCGGGAACACTGAGAAGCACTGATCGTCTAATGGAGCCGTGATTTGGACCACACTATGCGCGCGCGCTGCCTGTCGCGATGACTTGTACAGTACAGACTACAGATTGCCTCCTAGCGTGTTAGGCAGGCCTGGCAGCATTGCGCTCTGACCTGCCCGTCAGTATATCCAATAGCCAAAAATCAGTCTGTCGAGAGCAACCGCCAGACCAATGCTCCCAGCCGGCGGATCCTCCACAGTGCAGCAGTGCAGCAGCACTACCTGCCCCAGTAGCGCTCCCGCGCCAACGCTGCCAGCGCTGTCTCCTTCAGGTGTTGCGCTCATTGAACGAATGGAATGGCTGCTTGGCGTGAGCCAGATGTATCGGATAGAGAGAGGCATGAGTCACGACTGCGCCGCGATGGTGCTGGCACAGGGCTGCTTGTCTCCTGAATTGGTGATAAGAGTCGGTCTATCCAATCGATGGTGGCCAGCATCGCCGCGTGGGTTTCGCATTACGAACCGTGCGGCTCCGTCCACACTCTCGGGCCCGTATGACCGCCTCGCAGGCTGCATCACCAGGCAGAGCGTGCGAAGCGGTGAGCTGTCGATTAGAACTCTGAGAAGAGGTGTCCGTATCTGCAGGCAAAAGACAGGGTGTCAGTCGTCGTCTCTTCCACGATGAATAGAGCGGGGCCATGAGGTCCACTTACGGGTCATCGCCTGGCAACCCGTATCTCTCCGTCTCCTCCGGGTAAGTGTCGAATTGACTGGCGTCTCCCGAGCCACCCTTCACCGGCGGCACGTACGGCGCATCAATGTCCTTGCGCAGTAGCCGGTCCCAGGTGACCTCCCTGAACCACGCGTGATTCTTCACGTCCTGGGCGCCCCCCACCAGATTGCCAAGCCTCTTGCTGAGATCGGGCGTGATGAGTTGCGAGAGAAGGTCCTGGGCATCGGGATTCATGTAGTGGGGGTACTTGACCTTGCCACGCAGGATGTTCTCGTAGATCTTCATCGGCGACCCGCCGTCCCAGAACGGCGTGAACCCGCACAGCATCTCAAAGATCAGGATGCCCAACGACCACCTGCAACGGATGCCGGTCAGCTCCCCGCCCTCAGCATTGTTCACGGTGGCACAGGGTCGCGCAGCGCAGCGCGCAATGCACGTACCAATCCACTGATTTGTTATACCCCTTCGACGACACCACCTCCGGCGCAAGATAGTCGGGGGTGCCACACAGCGTCCAGGTCACATCGCGGACCTCCTTGGCAAAGCCGAAGTCCGTGATCTTGAGGTGCCCGTGCCGGTCGAGCAGCAGGTTCTCCGGCTTCAGGTCTCGGTAGATGATGTTGAGGTTGTGCAGGTACTCCAGCGCGAGCGTCACCTCTGCGGCGTAGAACTTGGCAACGGGGTTTGGGAAGCGCTGCATACGATGCATGATGCACGGCGCGCGACACGCGAGGCGCGACGCGACGCGGGCGGTGGCGGTTGTGTTAGCAATTGGGCTGGCACGGCATGCAGGGGAAACTCGTCCACGGCATCGAAAAGCATGCAATGCAATGCAGCGACACGGATGGCCACCTACCGTTGACTTGCGCAGCAGACTGAACAGCTCGCCGCCCTCCACGAAATCCATCACCATGTACAGGTTGCGCGGGTCCTGGAAGGTCCCCCAGAGTGTCACCAGGAACGGATGCTTCACGCGCTGCAGCATGCGCCGCTCGTCATTGGTGTGCTCGACCTGCTTCATGCGCACCACCTGCTCCTTCTTCAGCACCTTGATGGCATAGAAGCGCTGGTTGTGCCGCGACTGGACGAGGTGCACGCGCCCGAAGCTGCCGGTGCCCAGCGTGCGCTGGAAGGAGAAGTCGTTGAGCGAGTACTTGCCCTTGGTCTGGCGGATCGTCTGCTGCGCCGGGTTCTGTGTCGGCTTGTTGGCGTCCTTCGGCACGGCGTGCGCTTGGGACTGGGCTTGGGGCTGCGGCTGGCCCTGTGGCTGGGCCGGCCGAGACGTGCCGGCCTGCGAATGCTGCGGCGTGTGTCGTGGGGTTGGCGACTGGACGTGGTGCTGCCGCGATGGTGTGTCCACCTGCTGGTGATGGGAGCCGCCAATGTCAGGCATTGAGACGTCCCCGGACCTGTTGGGCCTAGTCGGCTGGCTCTCGGGTTGTGGCGGGTTGATCAGGTTGCTGATGCTGGTCACGTTCTGCGCATGCACCGGCTGGTGCTGCTGCTGCTGCTGCTGCTGTGGTGGCGGCTGCGACGTGGATTGCGGCTGCGGCTGCTGGTACTGTGGCACTGAGGATGGTTGCGCGCTGACAGCTGATGTGGGTTCGTGCTGGGGCGGCTTCTGCTTGTACGCATGCTGCTGCAACGAGTCCGAGCTATTGAGGTCGATCGACTGGACCGGTGTCGGCAGCTGGTCGTTATGCTGGGAGACGGGGCAAGGCGTCGACCCTGGCGTGCTGAGGTGGCCGCTGAGCGTCGTGTCGGGCATGCTGCTCTGCAAACGCCAATCGTTCCGTTTCGCCCGTCAATTGCCGCCGGCAGAGGAGGTGAGGATTGCGCAGCTGACTCTTGAGAACGGGACAGGCTGTTGAAGATCGAGTCTGGTGGCGAGGCTCGAGGCGGACCGTTGTGCTGCGGATGCTGTCGCTCTTTCGTTGCTGCCGCCGCCGTCGCTGCTGCTGCTGCTGCTGCTGCTGCTGCTGCTGCTGCTGCTGACAATGCAATGCAATGCCAAACCAGGACAAGCAAGGGCACGACACGACGAGGCAAAAGGGATGCCCCGGACAAGACGAGACGAGGAAAACGGACGGGCCACGGGCCACGGGCGCAACGCAGTTCGGTTGCTGTTATTGCCGCCTATTCTGTTGGCAAGCACGCGCAAGCAGTTGGTGACGGTCAGAGATCCCGGTCGGTGCGGTCAGCTCGCTTCACGGCGCAACGTGGGTGCGCAGACGCCTTGACTGGTGCTTGTGACGGATGTCGAGGAGGCTAAGAGCATGCGCTCGACGAGAAGGGAGGGGGTTGGGAGGGGAGAGAAAGCCTAGCACGAGAGACAAGAACGAGAGGGCAGTGAGGGGGGTGCTAGGGCCCTGTGGTCGGACGGTTAGAATACGAGCAGCGTCCGGAACGGTGTGGCGATGCTTGGTCGAACTGGATTTCTGGTCTTTGATCAGCGACACCGGCTCACAGCCATGCCTGCCCTCGACTCGCTGGGCCTGTCTATCGCCCCGCGTACTCGGATTGATCTGCGTCGAGGGCGCGAGGGCGCGAGTGACGACGGCGGCGACGGGTACGGCAGCGGCGGTGGCGAGGGCGGCGGCGCTCGCGCTGGCGACGGCCAACTCGGTCACTAGATCGCGTGCGTCACTTATCACTGCAGCTCTCGCAAGTATTACTTGCGGGCGTGGTCAGTGCGCAGGGCAACGCTGCAGCGCACGCACAGGACGGCCGGCCTGCCTTGTGCTGCCTTGTCTCGCCTTGCCGTGCGCCAGCCCACACGCACACAGAGTTCACTCTCCATGCTTGGTCTCAGGTTCCGCCAAGGAGGCGCGGCCGATGCCCACGGACGACATGTCTGATCGCAAGCGACAACAATACTCACTTATCAGACTCGACTTAAGAGACACGGCTTGCACACGGCGAATCCCAGCCGCAACCTGCGCTGTCTAAGGAGGGGAGAATCGCCAATTGCAGTCGCCCGACTGCCAGCAGAATACAGCGCGCACCGTACTCTACCGGCCGTCGCTTGCCTGCTACAGTACTGCCTCGTTGTGTTTGTACTCGAGTCCCCCAGTTCGACCGAGGGCGCTGTGTTTGGGGGCTGGCCGGCTATGGCTCTGGCTCTGGCTGGGCTGGACCAATCTTGCGGCGCCACAAGCTCACACTTCCCTCGGTCGATCTAGATCGCTCGCGGGGAAGGGGCGGGGAAGGGGAGCACGGCGATGCTCGCTGTCTCCCTGCCGGGCCGTGCCAATGCTAGGCCATGCTGCTTAGCAGGAGGGTGCTGTCATGGCGACTGGCATCGCACCGTCGCCCTCCAAGCGACTTCCAGTAGGAGGATGGTGACTACAAATCCTGGCAGTATTGGGACTTGGCGGCATCGATGCGCTCACGCCGACCGCAACCAGCTCGGCAGTCTTCGGGCGTTCGACGTCCGATGCAATTGTACGGATGGATGCTCAGGTGTGCTCCAATACTGTGTTATTCCCGCGTATAGCGCGCCATGGCACGCTGGATCCTGGAGTCAGCTCTATGCAGCTCAGCTCGATTCAGCTGCGCCCAGCTGAAGCATGCGCCGCTTGCTTGGTGCATACGCTGCACCAGGGTGGGATTCCTTCTGGCACACTGCCGAAGGCAGGCTTACCACTGCCTGCTGCGACGAGCATCAAGGTGTCGGCACCTTCGGTGGGAGTGTGCATTCAAGGCAGAGTTTAGAAACACTTGCGCTTATCCAGAGCCAGCGTCTACAGGAGCTGCAGCAGTTCACTGGTGCAATTCGAGCTAGGTACTCCTTGGTGTCTTCTGTTGCAAGCAAGCCGCTGTGGCGGATTGGAATGGCTGTCAGGGCATAAGCAGCTCCTACTGACAGTCGGGTTGAAGCCGATCTCATCATGGCGGCTGTAGCTACAGCTACAAGATTGCGGACTGTTGGCAATAAGGACCAATGATGCTGAGCAGTCGCGCCGAGGCGCACACCTCTCGATGATCACACCGATTGACGTGGATTCAGCGCGCTGGAGTACAGCACCCAAGCCACACCCCTGTCAGGGCGGGTCTCTGCAGCTTGCAGAGCCCCATCATTGGCCCAGTCAGCGCGCCTCACGCAGGCTGTGCCACGCAGATGCAGCGTCGACTGCCAGGCGGTGGGCGAGTGGAGATCATGCTGACGGTGAGGGGCAAAGGGGGCGGAGAGGCGGCGAAGGGTCGGGCAAGCTATGATAAAAGCGAACGTGGCCGATTGCATGCGAGGAGAGGCTGCAGACTCTCTGTCTGAACGTTTGCCCTCTTCCCGATCGCACAAGCAACGCACCGCCCATACAATTCGTGAGCCAGCTCAGCTTAGGCACACCTGCAACAGTTCTCACACTTGCTCTTGCAACTGCTCATCGTCGTCGCATAATGGACAACATCATCGGACAGGTTGCCGGCTCCGGGCTCGGCCAGAAGGTCATCGGCAAAGTCGTGGAGCACCAGATGGAGAAGCAAGGGCCCGAGGGTCTCATGAACATGGCTGAGGGGTTCCTTGGCGGTGGCAGTGGTGGTAGCAGCAGTGGCGGGCGTCGCTCTAGCTCGCAGCGCCGCGGCGATGACGATGGTGATCGTTACAGCGGGAGCCGGAGGCGTGACGACGATGACAACAGCAGCCGCCGTCGCTCCAGCAGCCGCAGTTCCAGCAGCTCTGGCGAGGACCGGCGCCAAAGGCGCAGCGATGGTGATGACGACGAGCGGCGGTCTGGCCGCGACGATGACGATGAGGGCCGACAGCGTCGCGAGGGGCGTGATGACAGAGATGACCGCGACGGCAGAGACTCCTACTCGGAGCACGAGAGCAGGGGCCACAGCGGCTCTTCGTCAAGCGGCCTTGCAGGCATGGCGCAGGGAATGGCCCAAAAGATGTTCCATCACGACGAGCCGAAGAAGCCTGCTGTCAGTCCCACCGGGGAGATGATCTCTCAAGGTGAGTATGGTCATGCACTCGTTTGCTGCAGTTGACTGTTGGCTTGGTGTCATCGTCTCCGACTGCGCTTGCTCTGTTGCTGACATTGAGCCTCCTCTCGTAGGCCTCGATTTCGCTCGTGAGAAGTTCCTGCATCAAACTGGTGTGGAGGGCCAGGATGATAAGATCGGCGAGGCGTTGGCCGGCTATGCCACCAAGTACATGCGTGAGTAATTGATTTATCATTGTCATTGCTGAGATCGAGAATGCGATTGCAGGCGATGGAGCTGACCTGGGGGATAGAGAGCCGAGGCCAGTAGCGATGCTCAGCAGCAAGAAAGCCGTGCGGCTTTCGTCAGGCGATGCTCATGAGATGTCGACCACCAGTCTTCCCAATATGGTCAATGGGCTATCACATCTCATTCTCAGAACTGCTTCGTCAACACATGTTAATGTCGTCGCCCCTCCTTGAAGGCATGATGTTTCCTGCTCATTGAGGTTCGCGAGCCTTCAGGTGCTACAGAGATATCCTCAGACACCCTTCCCCTGCAGACTACTTGACCCTGGAGGATGCCATCAAAGCCATTCATCGCATGCAGTCCAGGAGACTGCACATCTTCCCACGAGGTCCTGCAAGGCGCTGTCTGTCACGTTCGTCATTCCTCATCTCCCTGGCTGCCGCGCTGCCGTGACCATGGATCGTTGTAACTCAATTGATGGTCTGATGACTGAACACATGTCTGCCTGCCACCGCGGCGATAAGCGTGGACCTAGGAGATGGAGATGGCGCGCGGCAGGAGCAATTGGTCGCCCCAATGCTATGCCAGGGTGCGTGTAAAGCTACACCACAGTAGCTTGAGCTCAAGGGTTGACATTGAGCTCGATGAATGGCCAGGACCACTGGGATCCAGCCACTTGACTTGGCACAGCTGCCGAGATCAATCAGCCGGCGGTGAGGGCCATGATCTGCGATCGCGAGCGGTCTGCATGCACGCGCGATGGAGACCGCCGCCACAGCTCAGCCCTGGCAGCTCGCACAGATACCGCTAGCAGGTGTGCATCGATCAGGTCTGCAGATTTCAGCCAGTTGCTCGTTCTCGGACCATCTAGGCGGTGCCTTCTCCTTGCTGGAGCGGCGTGGAGTCAACAGCGTGCCGCCCGCGACCATGGACGGGGTCAGACCGGCTCGTGGCGAGAAGGGCCACTTCCGGCGTATCCTCGACCCGTAGCGGTTGCCGGGCTTCCCTCCATGGCCTCCGGAACTCAGCGTGGGGTAGCTTACGTGCGGAGCGCTGCAGGTGTATATGAGCGCGAAGTTCTGCAAGGTGGCGGCTTGGGGCATCGCGAGGTCAGCACGTTGGCTACTTCTCCCCTACAACGCGCAGATTCGGTTTTCTGAGCAGCATCGAGCGAGTGCACGACTTCAACCTCCCTAAGCACACCGACAGAAGATACAGCTATCACCGGCACAATGGGGTTCAGCATGGACGGCATCAAGGACTTTGCCAAGCAGGCCGGCGATCTCAACAACCTCTCCAAGCGCGCCGAGGATATTGAAAGGATCGTGCGGCACGCGCAAGGAATCACGCAGGTCGTCGTCGGCGGAGACAAGGACGGCAAGGGCAAGGGCTCGAGGGATCGGAACCGGGACGACGACCGCTACGACGACGACTTCCGCGACAAGGACAGGTCCTCGCGCAGGGACAGGTCCCGCAGTACTTCGCGGAGGTCGCGGTCCAGATTAGGAGGCCGTGGCAATGGCCGCTCTGGGGGTTCGAGGTCAGTTGTGACGGTGCTGGGAGGTCGCCGATATGCTTTGGGGACGTCAGGGGCTTAATCGATTCTGACTGCAGTGATGGGAACAGGTACGACGACGAGGAAGGCTCTCTTCAGAGCATCACTCAGTTGATCTCCAGCAAGCTGCGCAAGAGCTCCCGTGACAGGGATGAGAAGGGCTCTCGGGACAGGTCCAAGGACCGCAGCGGCAAGGACGACAAGTCCTACGGCTCTGGCAAGGGAAACAGCGGCCGCCGCGACTCCGACGACGATCGCAGGAAGGGCCAAAACAGCGGCGACAGCTACTCTAGCGGCAACAAGCAGGAAAATGGCAGCTACAATGACGGCAGCAAGCGCAGTGAGCATGAGAAGGACCGCGACAACAGTAGCTCGAGCAACAAGTACGGGAGCGATGCCAGCTCCGACAGGAAGAACAAGAATGAATCTTTTGGCAGCAATGAGTACGGCAGCAACCGGAGCAACAATGACTCGTACGGCTCTAACAGCACGACTTACGGCAGCAATGAGAGCTCCACCAAGAAGAATGAGAACAAGAAGGACAACAACTCCTACGGTAGCAGCAGCTACGGCAGCAATGACAACAAGAAGAATGATAGCTCTTATGGTGGCAGCACCTACGGAAGCGATGACACCAAGAAGAATGAAAGCGGCTACGGCAGCAACGACAAGAAGAGCAACGACAAGAAGAACAGCGGAAGCTCCTATGGTAGCAGCACCTACGGAAGCAACGACAATAACAAGGGTAGCTCGTACGGTAGCAGCGGCTACGGCGACAGCAGCAACAAGGAGAAGAGTGACAGCTATGGCAGCAGCAGCTACGGCGACAATGGCAGCAAGAAGACCGACAACGCCTCGTACGGCAGCAGCGGCTACGGCGGCAATGATGGCTACAACAACAATGGGAAGAAGACCAGCGGCAATGACTCCTACGGCAGCAGCAGCAACAGCAGTACCAGCTATGGCGGTCGCGACAACTCCGACAGGAACAATGGCGGTAGCAGCGGCACCAAGACCTACGGCGAGAACAGCAGCTATTACGGGGCCGGCAACGATCGCGAGTCGAGCAGCAGCAGCTACAACCAGGGCAACAGCAGCAGCACTAGCTACGGCAACTCTGGTCGCAGCAACTTCGGCAACGACAACGATAACGACAGGGATCGCAACAAGTATGGCTCGAGCTCCAACACGTACGGCAGCGGCAGCACTGGCACCGGCCGCAACGCAACCTCTGAGTACGGCAATTCCAGCAGCTACGGCGGGTCTCGCCGCAACGATGACGACTCTCTCAACGGCAGCATGAATCGCATGAACCTTGGCGGCAACAATGACTACAGTGAGTCGAACCGCTCCGACAACAGCTACAACAACAACAACAACAGCAGCAGCAAGAACTCCTACGACCGAGGCGGTAGCTACGGTGCGTCCGAGTCGTCCTATGGGGGCCGCGACAACCAGCGCAGGGGCGAGTACGGGTCCTACGGCGGCAACAACGGCAACTACTAGGGGCGTGTGCTTAGCTGGAGTGTAACTAGTCATGCAATGGATTGGATCTCACCACTTGCGGGTTGCCTTGTTTCGCCACACCTCAGGTGGGCAGTCCTGATCGTAGGAATGCCAGGCGCTGTTGCTCAGTCGAGTTGTTGATTTGCGAGGGCATCATGGGCGCCGTCCACTCAGAATGCACTGCCTCGAAACCGCCCAGGTGCTCGTCGCGCTGCCCACTGAGCATGAAGCATTCGCCTATCGCACATGACCTGAAGCGCCGCAACCCTCCCAGGTACGACCATAGGCAGTGGAAAACAGGGCTTCCCGTCCGCTCAGCCATACTTAAGCCACTGGCCGGCTGGTTAGTAGTTGGGTGGGTGACCACCAGCGAATCCCAGCTGTTGTACTTGTCTTTTTGCTCCCGCCACCCTTGCTCCGTGCTGGAGCCGTGCTGGGGTAGCTACAAGGTGTATGTAGATGGAGGTGTGCGTCGGTGCAGATGGAGGAGTACGGTGCAAAAAATGAGACAAGCGCTGCCCCCACTGAGGATCGAACTCAGGACCTCCGAATTTCTCCAAAGCGGAAACTATGAGATCGGCGTCATAACCAACTAGACCATAGAGGCGATTTCGCAAGAAAAGCCAGTAGTGCTATAAGGGCGCTGCTTGACTACCATCTTACCAGCCATGCACCATGGTTGGTCGGCGCCAACAGCCAAGTTGCCGATGGTACACTGCGTCTCTTGATCGACCCCAATCTGATTCCTGCATGCGAGCGGCCGCAGTGGCAGCGATCAGTGCGCGATTGCTCCAGATGATGCCTCCTTAAGAGTACGGGCCACCTACGCAGCTATCTCCAGCGAGCGACTAGAAAAGAGACAATGTGACTGGGTTGACGGAGCTCGCTCAGCTCGTCATTCGATGAATGCACAGGGCTCATGTAGCTGGTGTAGCTGATGTATCTGGGCGACATGGAACGGTGCAAAAGTCGAGACATGGACATGGCAAGGCCTGCGAGGTCAGGCGCAGGTCTGGGATGAACGAAGACAGATTACTCGCGGCTGAGACGTGGCAGTACAAGAAGAGAAGAAGTAGGAGGAGGAGGGGAGGAGGAGGAGCGTGAGGGCAGGATGAGGACGGCATAGAATGGTCAGGGACCAGCCGGTGCAAGGCGTGAGTGCAGCAGGAACAGAAAATGCAGGATGCCAGGTGAGTTGCGGCAAGCAGAAAAGAGTCGTGTTGCATGCCCCTCCCCCCCTTGTCCGAGGTGGCTTGTCCTGAGGGAGAGAGACCAGAGGCAAGGGGCGACGAGGTCGGAAGGCCAGCGACATGGGCAGCGTGACGGCGGGAGCGTAAGGCGAGCCAGCTGGACCTGACGATAGCAAGGGCGAGCGGGGGGTGAGCCAGGACGAGGCGAGGCCAGGCGAACGGCGGACGGTGGATGGCGGACGAGACCGATGTAACGGCCGCGGGCAGTCGTCGGTCGGGCAAAGAGAGCACGACCGCGGTTCAGCCACGGCGTGATGCAAGGACGAAGACGGCGGCAAAGGCGAGTGAAGAGAACGAAGATGCGGCCGTGCGAGGACCGGATGTGCGCATTCTGAGTAGAGTGAAAAGCCTGCCTAAGCATAGCGTAGTGCAACAGCGAAGCGAAGTACAAGCCGAAGAGGAAAGGAGGAAACCCATGCATGGTGTCCCGCAGACGGCCAAGGAGAGCGATTGCGTGAGTTGGCTTCTGCTTCCTGTATTTTCCACGATATGATTGCTGGGTCCCGCGTGCTAATCTGTGGTGGTGCCGGCAGGTCGTCATGTGAGGTGCCTGCTGCACTTACTATCGCCGTGGGCGGTGCAAGCCGCACGCCACCTGTCTCGGAGGAGTGGCAGGAAGCCATGCATGCGGTGTGGTTGGGCGTGGCGCGTGTTCGCCCAGTCCGCCGCGTTGGCCGCGTCGCGCAAGCAGGTCTGACACGGATACGACCCTGTGGCGGGCTAGTCTGCGCGTCACTTTCGAAGTGAACAGGCGAACAGATGCCAGGTGCCAGGCCGGGTCAGACCTTGACTCGTCCCGCCCATCACGCCGTGCCGTGGCAGACCACTTTGCGGGGATCGCGCGCCTGACCCGACTCCCACGAGCAGTCGGGTCACCACCCGCACGCCAGGGCTCGCCTCGCCTCTCGTGGCCTGCCCCGCCACCACACTCGTCCCCATCTGCACATCTACTCAACTACCCATCTCTTCAGCTCTTGGACTAGGACTAGCTTTGGATATATCTGCATCTACCCCTGACTTCTTCAGCCGCAGTCCTTCCGATAATGTGACTCGGCACTACGTCGACATTGACGCTGGTCTCCGATACTCCGTAGTAGAGGACGGCCAAGTGTAGAGCCAGGGCTGTCTCCTTGTTCCCTTCCCCTGGCTGATCTCTCCCACCTATTCACCTCATTCACCTCCTCATGCAAAAAACGTACAACAGCTGGGATTCGCTGGTGGTCACCCACCCAACTACTAACCAGCCGGCCAGTGGCTTAAGTATGGCTGAGCGGACGGGAAGCCCTGTTCTCCACTGCCTGTGGTCGTACATGCTGAGTATGCAGGTGGCAAGGAGTATGTAGGTGACGCGCCTCCTCACTGCCTCCTGCTAGTCTGCTCGAGGGAGTATGACTGTCTGCCAGCTCTCCGTGATGGTGTAGAAGCACGCGCCATCCCACGCCCGGCCATGCGATGCCGCAGCCGCCGCCAGGAGCGAACCCAGATGCCACTCACGCTCACTGGCGTCGCTGGCCAGAGAACGGCGGCTGAATGCCAGTACACTGCATGGTCATGCGACGAGAGATGCACAGGCGTCAGGAGCAGCGGGCAGCGGGCAGCGACACGCCAGTTGCTGGCAAAGAGCGCCACGATCTCTCCATTCGGATCTCGCTGCCGCCAGTACGCAGCATGTCGACCGCCAGTGCCATGCCATGCCATGCCATGCCATGCCATGCCATGCCATGCCATTCCGTCTGACCATGAGCATCTGAGCGTCTGAGCTTGGACCTGCATAAGCCTTCGCGGAGTGCTGCTCTGCGCAGTGCCTGGGTCGGTTCGGTCAGCCGGCTCAGGTGGTGAGATCCTGATTCTGACCCTGGCTGGTATGCTTGGGGCGGTATACTGGCTGGCCCTGGCAGCTGGCAGCTGGCGGCTGGCAGCTGACGAGCTGACAAGCCGGGAAGGGAGGGAGGAGGGTGAGGTTGAGGCAGTGTGGCACAGCTTTCGAGGCATCGCTATGCTGCCCTTGACATATCCGCCGCCCACCCCGCATCTCGAGTCGTCGCAGATCACCCATAGTGCACCGCTGGTTATTTATATATTTATCTAGGCTCCTTTACTATTATAAAAAAAAAATTTTTTTTTGCTTAGCCAAAGGTTTAAGGA
>JAGYHY010000034.1:0-22334 GCA_024244165.1 Ascosphaera acerosa | reverse complement strand
CTGGGTTCGCCTCTGACTTGATGGCGAGACGAAGGAGGGAAGAGAAGCGAGGGAGAGGAAGAAGCAGAGCGAGCGAGTGACAGTTTGAGGGAGCGACAGTGACGAGACAACGAGACAACGGGGGATGAAATGAAGCGATTGGGGGACGGAAGAGATGCAATGCAATGTCGCGATGGTCGAGATGGCGACATGAAGAGACAGACAGACAGACAGACAGACCAGACCAGACCAGACCAGCCAGATCATCACCCCATCGCCGTGTCCGTCAGCCTCGCCTCGCCTCCCTGGTCTATCCTGGTCTGGTCTGGTCAGTGCGCGCGCGAGTAGAAGAGTAAAGCAGTCCTGGCATCGCTGGCATCGCGCACGCCTACAGCTGGCACGGACCCTAACCGCCAGCCCTAACCCCTGGTCTAACCCCTGGTCTAACCCAGAAGACACTGCGCACCGCCTCGACGTCGTCCGTGTTGAGCAGCGCGACGCCGTCCTCGACCAGCGCGCGCCAGACCGCGTTGCGCTTGCGCACCGGCCAGTCGGGCGTGCCCCAGTACCGCACGCCGATGCCGCGCTGCGCGGCGGTCGCGATCTGCTCCTGGATCCGCTTGCGCTGGGGCTCGGAGAACGCCGCGTCGCGGGGGTAGTCGTAGAGCGGCTCGCCGAGGATCGCGCGGCGCAGCGACGCGGACGCGATCGGCGAGATCTTGTCGGTCAGCTCGGTGTCGCCCAGCGTGGCGGCCGGCGCGTCGAAGAAGATGTCGCGCCGCCGCTGCGCCGCGACGCGCTGCAGCGGCGTGTCCCCCGTCCCGATGACGGTGATCGGCCGCGCAGCCACCGTCGCGTTGTCGGTCACCGTTGTCAGGAAGCCTGCGGATCGCAGCGGCTCCAGCGCGGCGTGCACGGCGTCGAAGGTCTTGTCGCCGGGCGTCTTCATGTCGATGAAGAGGTAGAGCGTCTGCGAGGGTTCGGTGTCGAAGACGCCACTGTACGATAACGCGGTGCTGTGAGCAGTTGCAGGGACAGGCCACTCGAGCCGCGGGGCACACGGCACTCACTTCTTGGTCTCGGCACTGATGAAGCGGGATTTCGGGTTCTGGCGGCGCAGCACCTTCAGGATGGGTTTGATGTACAGCGACTCCAGCGTGCGCTCCTCTGTCAGCGAGGACATGTGGTGGCCGACCTGGTGAGCTCGGCAACGGCATCAGCAACGGCCGACTGTCAGTCGCGTGCGTCGTGTGGCCGCCGGCGTGACTGGCCTGGACTCACGTATAATGTGTCGTCCAGCAGCCAAACGTCTGCCTCCGTCGAGATGCACCCGGCCCGCAGCGCTGCGTCGTAGCCCACTGTCAGCTACATCTCATCGCCTTCCAGCACCACCGGCGACACCGCGCGGGCGGGCGGGAGCACGGACCGGTGAAGAACGGCACGTCTCGCCAGTAGTCACTGCGTTGGACGGCTCGTGAGCATGGGCGCCAGACATGGTGTCGCTTGCAGACACTTGGGCCCTCACTTGTGGGAGTGGCAGATGATCTAGCAACGCCACGACTGGCGGTCAGCGCACTGCCACTGCTCACCACGCATCGCTCACGTCGAGATCATGAGTCACTCACGGGCTGGATGCCCCTCGTCAGGTCGGTCGGGTATCTGTAGGCCGGTTCGTCGCGCACCGAGCCGAGCACATCGTCGAGCGGCGCTTGGCCTGTGGTGGTCGCGGCAGCCACGGCTGGCCCCAGCAGCAGCAGCGCCAGCAGGCAGCCTGGCGCAGCGAGCAGCGCGCTCAGCCTCGCCATCGCCATCGCCATCGCGCAATTGGACCGTCTTGCCTGCCCGTCTTCGCCTGGCCAAGTTCGCATCGCACACTGCCGGTGAGGCGACCGTTGCTGCCAGCTCGAGACCGTGCAAGTCAATAGCTTCGAGTCGCGCGCATCGCACCCGCCCCATCCCATGGTCGCGCCAGCCCTTTTGACAGTGGCCGTCTCGGTGCACGTCACACTGCCTTGAGCATCTGTGCGCCCAACCCTCGCCCCGCTTGGTCTCGTGGGCGTCGCATGCACCGGCAGCCTGACCTGGCCTGCGCAGCGCTGCCTGCTTGCCGTCGCCTGTCACGGGCAGCTGGCTCGTGGAGGGTCCAGGCCACTCGGCGTGCTGGCCGTCTCGTGGCTGTCGCAGGGACCCTGCGATTGCGCGCCGATTGCACGCCTTGTGCTAAGCGCGCGCGGCAGACTCCTCGAATCGCACGATGGCACGATTGCACGAGATGGCCCTGCTCGTGAGGCTCGTCGAGGCTCGTGGTGGGACTTGAGAGACAATCGACGCAGTTTCATGTGCAGCATTAGTCGGCCACACCGCCAGCCACGAGCGAGGCCGCACCCTCGATGCGACGGATCTACAGTGCTCGGCAGGCGGGAGCACTGGCTCACGCTCGAGGTAGCTGAGGCGCGGGCAGAGTGGCCTGCGAGTCAGGCGTCGGCGCCATGGCACCGGTCGCACGGCCATCTGAGGCGACTTGACAAGACCAGGCCGCGTGCTACTGCTAATGCTCAGTCTGACCTTGCGGACATCGCCCGTGACCGTGTTGGGCGCATCCCCTGGTATGGACGCAGTCATGCGAGGCTGACACTGGGCGGCGCACGCACACTCCTGATATTGCTGGCATGACAGCGTCCAGGTGCCATCGGACAAGCGGGGACGGACTTGCATTCTCATTCGCTTGGCGGCTGCGGATCTACGCGCCCGGCGCTGACGGCACCCGACCTGTGATGAACAGATTTCCCTTGCTGTCATACTTGCCCACGTCGCCCGTCCGAAACGTCAGACTCGGCCTGCCCTCGACTCCAAACGCCCCGTTCTTCAACCATTTGATGTCGCGGATGAAGTGCTTGCGGGTCATCTCCGGGTTGTTGAGGTAGCCGCTGCTGACGATCGGGCCCTCGACCAGGAGCTCGCCCTCGTGGCCCCACGGCACCAGCAGCCCGCGCGGGCTGACGATCCAGATGTTGCAGCCCCTTGCGCAGCCCAGGCTCTGCAGCTCGTACAGGCTGGCAGGCGCGTAATTGATGGCCGCGTAGGCGGTGCACTCGATCGGTCCGTTGGCCCGGATGATCTGCACGCCGCCGGCGCCGTCGCGGCTGCGCTGCCACCAGTGCTCGATGCCGTCTGTGGTCCGCAACTCGCCCACGACGACCAGCGTCCGCAGCGAGGGCACCGTCTCGGGCGTGATTGCGCGGCACGCCTGCGCAGGCAGCTGCGCCAGCGTCGCGCCCATGCGGCTCATTGCGCCTGCGAGCGCGTCGTGGCGCAGCTCCTCCGGCCGCGGCACACACAAGCACCCACCGGTCGCCCACGTCGCGAGCATGTTGTGGATTGCAATGTCGACTCCGAACGGCGGGACCTCCGAGTCGTACGCCGCGAGGTCGAAGACGCGCGAGTCGGGCGCGAAGCCGAGGTAGGGGGTCTGGTGGTGCAAGGCCGAGCAGACGTTCTCGTGCGACACCGCGCAGCACCGCGAGCCCGACCGCTGCGACGAGAAGGCGAGGTAGGCGATCGCACGGGGGTCGCGCGCGACGGTGTCGGCGGCAAGGAGCGGGCCGCTGTCGTGTTGTATGGCCTGGTTGACGACGACGATGCCCTCCTTGGACGAGATGCGTGCGGCCAGCTCGCGTAGCCTGTCCGAAACCAGCATGAGCCCGTCCCCCGCGAGCACTCCGCGCATGCGGTGCTGGAGCTTCTGCTCGACCACGCGGGGATCGAGGAACACGAATGGCTTGCCGGCCTTGATGGCACCGAGCACCGCCACCGATGCCCAGGCGGACTTGTCGAACATCATGAACACGCTCCTGGCTGCGCCATGCCTGTGGACGATGCGGTACGCCAGCCGCGCTGCGAGCTCGTCGAGCTGGCCGTACGTCAGCTGGCCGTCCCAGGCGTCGACCGCCGGCTTGTCAGGCTGTGCCTGTGCAGTGCGTCCCAGGTAGTCCTGTATGCATTCGCGGACCGGCTCAGGTACCGTCGCCCCATTCCGCCAGACGCGCAGGCGGTCCTGCGGTGGCTGCTCTGCGGGCTGAGGCGTGGGCATTGTCTGTGACATGGCGCAGACTACTTCCAGCTGCGCCTGAGTGCTGTTTAGAGTATGTCGTGCGCAGAGCAGGCTCGTCATCGTCGAGGACAGATCGCAAGGCAGCTTTTGTCACTTCCAACCCCGTCCCACGAGTGTTTCAGCTCCAGTCAGCGAGTCTGACGTGGTCCGTGCTGGCACGCTGGCACGCTGACACGGCGTCCGAAGGGAGACGCTGGTGGGCCGCAGCAGGTCGCATGCCGCATGCCGCGCGCGTGCACCGCCATGCCCACGCATCGCGCGAGCCAGATGATTCAGATCTGCGTCATACACTCGGCCATGCCGGGCAGAGTGGTGCGCATGCCCAGTTTTCTCCGCGAGAGCGCCGTAAACGTGGCATTCACAGCGGGCCGCGTGCGCAGCGTCGTCGCGATGACCACAGGTGGCCCATTCGCGTGCGTTGCAACGACGCGGAGCTTGGCTAAGTCTGCTGCGGCTGTGAGTCAGTTCAGTCGACGATTGGTGTTCTCGCTAAGATGGCCTTCCACATGGGCATGCTTTAGGGTGGTGAGATCCAGTCGACTCCTGCGTCCGCCACGGCGTTCGGCAACTTCAGCCAGCCCACTGTGAGCCGCCTACATTGACAGGACAGTGACTTACTGTCCGCTTGCTATAGTCGGTGGTACCTCCTGACACTGATATGCCAATCTGCTGTATTCAGCCATGGACTCGGCGTCCTGCAACGCCGTAGCACACGCAGCCCAGTCCTCACCAACTGCCATGACCGATGACTGGGACTATCGATCAGGACTGAAAGCTCCTCCATGATCGCGCTCAGCATGTTTTCGAGGTTTCGCGCAGCGACCGTGATGGACGTGCAAACGCGTTCTGCAGCGCCGTGATGGACTCGTCTGGTGGCGCCTATCGTCCCCAGCATGCTCCCATGTCAGTCACTCTATAGCCCTCGCCATCCACCCCTGGACTCAGGGGCACTTGCATCGTACCGTGAGCATCCATCAGAGCCGGCCCCCTGATCCATGGGCTACGGAGTCCCAAAGGCCGGACGATCTAGACAGGCTCTAGAAATCTAGATCGAAGGGCGGATAAGCTCGACCCGACTAACCAGCCGTGGTGGAACTAGAAGCCGTGCATCTAGATCATGTGGTGCTGCGGGGAGTATATGAAGCATAGTGGCAGCGGGAGCAGCGCCCAGAATTTGAGGCGCCGAAGTAGATGCAGAGAACGACGATGTATAGCACATAACAAGACATGCTATTGTGAGTTGTTGGCGTGACTCCAACGGATCTTCCCAGGTGTCTCGATGTGTCATGCTGAGCAAATGTGACGAGACCAGGCCTACCAGGAGAATGACGAACCCGCCGTACCCGCCCAAGGACAAAGTCCCGGAGAAGCTCCTGTGCGACTGCAAGGGCGACTGTCCATGCTGCGGCGGCTGCGTCTGCAAAGATGGCGAGAAGAACATGGCCATCTATCCACGGCACTATCTGGATGAGATCGGCACGCTCAGAACACAGCGCAACATCCTCGCAGGCATCACCGCCTTGGGGATAATGGGATGGGCGTTCAGCCGGGTGCCAGGATGAGCCGGCTGAGCCTGCGATGGCTACGCAGAGCCACCTCCGGCCGCTCTCGCCGACTCGCAAAGACGACGGAGGACCGGCACCGCGCAGTGTGATGATCCTGGGCAGGCTGTGCTAGGTTGCGAATACCGGTCTCCGTCGGGTTCGAGCCCTACTGCCCACGCGCACCATGATAACTGCCTCCACATCGCCTCGAGACTAGCTCTCACCAGGCCAAAGCAACCAACAGGTTTAGCTGGTCACTGCACTAGAACCATTGCGAATAGACTCCTTTTGGACACTCGAAGTTCAGAACCTGTGCTCGCCTGCTTGCTGGTGCGAATCACCCCGCATAGCGAGACCGCGCGGTCAGTCGCCTGGCACGAGAGAGCCACTCGCTCGCGGAGGGTCAGAGGTTGGCAGACACCCTTGCTGAGCGGTGAAGGGCACTCTCCATTGCCGAGAGGCGACTGCAGAAGCAGGGGTCATGCTAGACGATCGTACCTGCATCGAGTTCGAAAGACATTCCCGAATCTCAAGGCCGTCCAGCTTCTTCAGGTGGCTTGGAGACACCTGCTCGTTACCTCGCGGAGCATATGCAGGTCGTAGAACTCAGCAACGCTGGCATACGTAAATAACCGCTTCTGCACCATGCTCTCGCGAAGAGTGCCTGCCCAGGCCCCGCCACACGAGCAGTGCTCCATGAACTCCGAGACTCGGAGCACGTTGCATTTGTCGCATCTGAGGTCTTGGGTGGCCCACTCTGTCACCATTCCCTCGATGTCCCCGATCATCTGCTCCTCCAAAGCTTGCTTGTTGAACTCAGAGTGACACGCGGAGCAGAGCCAAGGCTTGTCTGCTGGCTTGTCGCCTTGCTCTAGCACAACGTCAGCATCGCGGCACAGATCCAAATCTCGTGTCATCGTACAGCTACTGCACGTCAGCTGTGCCAGCTTCAGACTCCCGGTTGGGTTTTCGAAACGGCCCTCATCGGCGAACTCGCGGATGTCAAAGAGAGCGAGTAGCTCTTGACGCAGCATGCGGGTTTCGAGCGTCGTCGCCTTGGAGAGACTCAGGATCTGCATCAGAAGCTTCACAAACTCCAGCGCCGGGTTGCGCGTGTCCGAATGCCATGATGATCCAGGAATACTGGGGAAAGTATAGTCTGTCGCCAGCTCAGGGTGCAGCATCTCATCGCGTTGCCGACGTATGAGCATCGCAACTGCCTTCTTCAACGGTTTCGCGAAGGATGTTTTCAGCACCGTGCTGACCGCATCATCGTCTCTCTCTTGCGTCATCGGCATGAAGACCTGCGCGACTGGGACAGGTTGCTGCTGACGGGCTCGCTTGAGCTCGCACATCAACTCGATGTACTCTGCGACCCAGTCCACGAATTGGCCCTGCAAGTGTTGAGGCAGGAACCTCGACAGCTGCCAGTTCATTACCGTCTTGAGCTGCTGGGACGACGACTGAGCGTCCGCATGCTTGGCCTTGCCACCGTAGTTGAACTCGTCGTACCAAAGCAGGTAGTCCCAGTACTCGCGAATCTCAAGGTCCACAAAATGGAACAGTGGCTTTGACTTGATTGATTTCAGCACCCACTGGCTGTATGGTATGGCATGCTCAATCTCGCTCTTGGTGGTTTGCACAATCAGCTTGTTCGGAGAAGCGAAGACGATGTGCGAACCGACACGCCTGAAGTCTGTCATCAGCTGCTGAAACGCTTTCTTCGACAGGACTTGCACGTAGTAATGTAACGCATGGTCGTATAGGTGGGCGTCCGGAGACTCGATCCAGCGGATGAGGTGCTGCACCATGACATCGGCCATGCCGTTACCCTGACAGGCCTGGGTCCACCATGACTTGACGAGGTCACGGAGAACGACGAGGGAGGCAGATGAGAAGGCCTTGTCGGAATAGAGTACTCCCGAGCCATCGCCGTCGTCCATTGCAGCGTTCAGAAGGGTCGACTCACTGCCCTCGAGTTCGTTGATTAAGGCGGATGTGAGTATGGTATTGATAGATAGATTCCGAATCTCAACATCGATGCACACAGTGGTGTAGGCGCCGGAGTTATTGACCGATGCCAACTCCACTTGTTGCAATGGCCCGAGGACGTCATCCTTCTCAAACCCACCATGATCGGGCGTCGGCGATGGCGACCACCACAGTGCGACTCCCTCCTTCTGTAGCGATCGCGCGTATGCGACATCGATGATGAATTTGGGGTCATCGCTGTCGAGGTTGCAGAGTGGTATGTCTCCGTACCTCGCGAGGGCGGTCAGCTGATCTAGCCATGTCCCAAGCCCTAGGTACGCCGAAACACTCCTCCTGACGACATGGGTTTGCCAACCTAGGGAGGGTAGTTCCAGGTCTGAGGGCGCTGGTCTCAGTGTCAACACAGGGTAGTCGGCTAAGATAGGCAGGCCTCGGGACAGCGGCTTGTTCGCACTCGATTGTATCACGACAATGGCCGGGTAGCTCGCGGTCTGTCCTAGTCGCTTGATGAGATCATTGACCTCGAGAGCGGCCTTGCGCCGTGTTGATAGTCTTGAGCGATTGATGCGGATAGCGCGCTGATATGAGAACATGGAACCCCAGTTATGGTCTTCGGCTTCCTGTTGTGCCTTTTGTTGTAGCTCTTCCGCATATATCTTATCTGCGTTGGGAAGCCCCTGGACGTCACGCGCCCCTGTGTACACGACGAGGTACGCTTCCTCCCGATGCGACGAGAAAAGAGCGTATACCTCCTTGTCGTCATGTGCGACATGGTAGAGGTAGAGATACTCAAGTTGCGCCCCCGAAAGATAGGTCTCGTTGGTCTTAGCCTTGAGTAATGTCGACAGTTGAAACCCCCTTTCGAGACCCTCACCCAGGATCCCGAGGCGACTGTCATCGAACGTGCACTTGCAACCCAGTTGCAACAATGCTCGCATGCTCAGTGGTAATTTCTTCTCGTAGACACCCTCAACACTCGGGTGATCAAGCATTACGGTAATCTGATCCGCATCACGTAGCCAGGTGTCCTCTGACATCGTCAATCGATAGAGATGAACGGAGGGATGGCCGTTCGGCACGACTTCATTCGACGGCTCCACCGTAGCGTCCGATAGATCAACGTCGAAGATGTCGTCCGACTTGAAGTTGACTAGAATGGAACGAGGCACATGGACACGCAAGGACTGCACCTTGTTGCCGATCAAGACGAACATTTTCAACTCTCCTGGCGCGTCGGTCTCACGGAGCTCAATGATCTGCCACGTATTGACGTAGATCATCTCTGCCTGGTTCCGGAAGATTTCTGCGATGCCCTCGTTGACAGCATTCACCCTCTTTTCACCGAACAGTTTGCGGCGCCTAGCCCTAGCCTCCTTCTGAATGGCCCACTTCTGCTTTTGGTACTTCAAGAATGCGTGATAGTCCTCGTGCATGTCGGGCATCACAGGCGGTAACGCAGCGAACGGATCAACGAATGCCGTAGCCTTGTCAGCGGCCTTGCGCTTCTGCGACTGGGGTGGCTCCTGGCTGAGAGTCATCGCTTTTTGCCTCCGGATGATGTCTTCGACACCCCGCTGCGTGGACGAAGGGAGCTTATGATCCAAGGCGTGAACCTGCAGTGCTCGCATGACTCCATCCTCCTCCGTCGGCTCGATCGTTTGAAAGGTAAGCTTCTGCTGCTTATATTTGTCGTCCATCTGCGTGATTCGTTTCTGTAGCCACTCTGGATGTGTGATTCTGGGTACAGGGTTTCGGATCTTCTGCAGCGCTGCTGGGATTGTGATCAGCTTCTGGATGACGCTGCCCAGTCTTTCCTTGTAGTACTCCCAATCGATGATGCCTCGTGGGTCCATATCTCCCGGGTCGTCTCTGAGCCACTTGCGCAGAAAGAACCTCTTGATAGCATACTGCGCGGAGAAGATAGCCACTGGTATGGCACGGTCCGTGACAGGGGCCCCTTTTGGGCGGTCGGCAATAATGAATTTGCAATTGAGTCCCTTGTCCTTCACCATTTGATCGCCCAAGAATTCCGCCAGTCGCCGGGCAGTGGTGATGGAAGTCGACTTCTGAGCGCCGTACTCTTCCAAGGATTTGGTCATCGACTTGTTCTCGCAGATGAGATCGATCAATTCTTCGTCAGCAAGTGTCGTACCGCGAAGGTCGAGCACGTCAAGCCATCGGTTTGCAACTTCGGCAACAGCTTGGTACGCTGCCTCCAGCGTACTTCCCTCCAGAAAAAACCTGAAAATCTGTGTCTGAAAGGTCTTGATGAGCTTTAGCTCTCCCCGTCTCTTGACCTCAAAGCCCTTGAGCTCAGCAAGTGACCCATCGTTGTTGAACACAGCGTATCGCTTCTTCAAATTCTTGTCTTCCTCTTTCGACGTTGGCAGCACCATCGCGCGGTATGGTCCGTCGACCTCGAAGAAAATGCTGTTCTCGCTATGTGTCTCGTAGCGCATAGTATCCTTGTCCTTGAGGGTCTGGTACTGATGATTGGTGAAGCGCTCGTGAACAAGATGGTTGAGCATGATGCAAGGGTAGGAAACATTCAGTCTCTTTCCATTCTTCATGGTCATTGTGAACTCGTCTGGGAAGGACTTTGGCAGCATACACCATATGCCATCGGTGTCCAACTCCAACGGGCGTCCCACTCTTTCCACAAGTTCGCGAGCCATCTGGATGATCCTGGCACCAGTAAGGCAGGTGACTCCCGCCATCTCCATGGAGTACCAGCGTGAGCCTTTGCGCATAACATAGCCGTAGAACGAGTTGAGGATGACTTTGTGGGCGAGTTGCAACGAATCGAACAGCACAATCATCTTCTTCGCCTGATCGATCTCGGAGGCGGCGGCTCCCGACTTCTTGAGCGCCTCTGTTTTGCCCTTCCAGACTTTCTGTTGGCCTTTGAAGTCGTACCGTCGGTCTCGAAAGTCGCGTACAGTGTTGACGTAGAAAGGGTTGACCCGCTGGCATATGATGGCTTCCCGCACGATCGTCTTGCTTTCGTGTATCTTATGGTAGACCTTCTTGCTGTAGTCTTGCAATCGTTTTTTCAGAATGACGGCCTGGTCTGCTGCACTCAGTTCCTCGAAAGCCCGCGGAGGATCAGACTTGCGCTTGCCGGGGAATCGCTCCTTCAACAGGGCATTGCGAATCATGTTGTACTCATCTCGCTTCGCTGGAAAGTACTCTACCCTCCATGCCCAAGGGAGCCGCCGATCGCATGACGACTCTGGATTGTCTGTATTAGTTGCGGCAACACTGTCCTCTTGTATCATGGAATCAGGTTGCAAACGATTTGTAGTCATGATGTTGGGGTACATCGAAGCCACGTCCAAGTGATAGATCAAGGGGCACTCCTTGCGATTGGGCCGGTCTCGTAGTGCGACGAGTTTATCCACGATTTGCTGCTTGACCTCCTCGAAGTTCGTGACGTCCTCAAGGCTCTTCTTTTCTTCCACCGTGACGAAGAATTTCAGGGCAGAGTCCACCTGCTCCATGAGCTGATCAGCTGCGGTGGGATCGATGTTGAACTGGAACGGAATGTCGCTGCGGAAGACACCTGCTTCTATGCTTTCGACATGTCCGCCGACGTACGTCTCCGAGTGCACGAGATGACCCTCATAGAACGTCTCTGGAGGATCAACGTGTTTGTTTGGAAGGATGATGTTGCCCTTATAGGCCTGGACCATCAACAACATCTCACACAATGTTCCAGTACCTTTGCGCAGAACATCGTCAGGTGCCAAGGGCAAGATGGTGCAGAGCGAGAAGATGAATGGATGGATGTACTTCATGTACAGGTAGTAGGTGGCCACGGCATCTGACACTGAGTATTCGGCTAGTGTTTGCGGCCGCTCACTAGCGTAGGGCGTCATGACTTCGGGGTCTAACTCGTCAGGGTCGTAGCCGAGCTTAGCTGTTGTCACGGCTTTCAGACCACGGGAGCCTTGCGGGAGGTAGCTGTCGCGATTGACCCAGGCGAAGCAGTCCATATGAACGCAGTGGTCGCTCTGGTATATATCTTCCGAATTCTTGCGGAAGCCGATCTCCATGTACATGTCGATGCCGTGTATGCTTGCGCGAGCCTCAACAAATGGCCAATCGAAGAAGTCACCGTTGTAGGTGGCGATGACCGTCGGCCTGGCATCTTGGATATGAGCGAAGAAACGTTCAATCAGAGCTCTCTCGTCGGGCTCGTTGAATATCGTGAAAGGCCCTTCGTATTCCGGCTTTGGGGTATAGTCGAAATCAGCGATATCCTCTGCAACGATCGCGCGGTTGGTGATCAGGTAGCCTTGGCCGTCGATCATGTATGAAATCATCATGATTTGATCGATGACTGGATCCGGGAATTTGAGGGGCAGCTTCGTTGTCTCGATATCGAATGCGAGGACGACAGGCTCCGCTCGAGTCAGCCGGTCCTGCAGACACGACAAGCTGATAACTCCGTTCTGAGACGTCACCTCATACCACTTCCCTATCCGTATGTCCTTGTCGATAGACACGCGGACATGGTACGGCACATCGTACTCACGAATGTCGATGATGAATTCGCTCGGTTCGACGTACGCTGTAGTTGCCCGGTAGCCAGCGTCATCATCGTCGAACAGATCGATGCCGGCATCAGCACCCATCATCTCCGCATAGGTGTCCATGGCATTGAGCTTCCTCTTGTTCTTCTCAACCATTGGCGACAGCTCGCGCCGGACCTTCAAGAGATCCGTGACGTTGGCGAAAGACAGTTGCATGAACTTCCTCTTCTGACTCATGATATGACTGGGCAGCGAGAGGTCTTCCTTCACCACCACTCGGACGCTTTTGACGGCGCCCTCGAACTTCCTCTTGCACCATTCCTCGACTTCTGCCTCGTGGCGTGCCTTGACCGCGATCAGGAAGTAGGGGTCGTACTCGACAGTCGCCTTGAAGTTATCGCCGTCCTCGTCCAGGAAATAGAAGTCAACCCCCGCCCTGCCACCGGGCACTCTCGGATCCTCGATGGCAGTGCTGTGCATGTTGATCAGCCATCCTGTGCGCTTCCTGCCGGCCTCGTATCGGGGGAAGCCCAGCGCCTCATCGATCTCATTGGCCTGCCTGATGGCCTGGAATTTCTCATCTTGCGAAGTGACTTCCGACGCCCGTAGATCACCGTAATCGACTGTCTTCTGTCTCTTAGGATTGTAGGAGGCCGCGTCAGATCTGAACTTGCGGGCGGAGGCTGCAGGACGCCGGGACATAGTGGTCGAAGCGCGACACGCACAGGCTGCGAGTGATCATACCGCGCCATCGCCGACTGCTACAACGACTAGGTTTCAAGCATGGCTATCCTTCCCCGTGCTGCCGCCGTCACCGTGGTCTCGTCGTCCACCCCCAACGGTGTGGTTGTCCGTGACGTCGTGCTGCTCCTGACGCGCCGCGCACGCGTCTCCTGCCAATGCGAGGCGAATTTCATATTGCCGCATGCGGGCGACGCGTTGGCAGTCACCGTTCCAAGTGGCATTGGCCTACGCCCGGTCTACCCGCAGAAGTATCTGGACAGCTAAGGGGATTGACAGCAGGTGAGTGTCCGAGTCAATATGGGGAGGGACTATCACCAGCGCGTCGCCGCAACTATATGTACTGTACACGCAACGACAACGACGCCTGCGACTGCCCGCCGGACTGATGGCCTGGCGCACTCCTTGACGGCGCGACAGCCCATCGTACGTTTGCCACTGACTGCAATGCTTGGCTGGTTGCACGCGCTGTCAGTGTGATGGAAGGGACAGGACAGTACACAAAGGGGAAACTGGTTGCTTGCTAGCAATCATGGCTCGCGCCCACCCGCGCGACCCGGTAGCCGCGCCCCTTGTGCAGTCACGCCACGTGTGCAACGTTGAGCTACTGTCGATGATGAGCAGATGTGGCGAAAGCACACGTGCACCGAACGCGTGCTGGTACCAGTGCTAGCGATGCAAGAGCAGAGAAGGGTGCCTCAATGCACAAGCCGACGCTGTGGAATGGGCGCACCGAGGCATTCAATGCTGGTGAGCACGGAATGCTGCAGGCAGACCTGGTGGCAGACCTGGTGGCAGCATGCGTGGTTATACACCGAGGCAGAATGCGCGTGGCTTGCACCAGGTGCATTGGGTCACAGGCGCTGCCTGCGAGCGCGGATTTCCGCGCGTCGCCAACGAGACCCTGGCGAGAAAGGATAGCGGTGATTTGGCAGGAGCACCGCGAGTCGGACTGGTGACCTGGGCCATCCAGCATGAGGCAGCTATCTTGCTGCTGAACAGCCGCATACCAGACAGTACGCTGCAGTCACCGTGTGCCTCGGCCAATGTTGCGGGCCGTATCTGCGAATGCCGTTGCAACCTGCGTCGAAGGACGGGGGACTGGCCCCATGCCACGGACTCAGCGGGACCCAGGCAGGTCGCTGTCCGTGAATCTGACCCTCTTCTTGCTGCCTGCCGACAAGCAGCTCGAGTCGCCAGCGCTGCTCGCCTCAAGAGTCTGCTGGGAGCCGGCGGATCTCCCCCTTCGCAGCTGCAGTCTGCGCTCCCGCGCTTCAGCTTGCTCCCGTCGCTCGTACTGCAAAATCTGCTGCTTTTTCTTCGCCGCCAAGACAGCTTCGGCAACGCCCTCGCGCCTGAAGCCAACGCCGTCCAACCCATGTGTATCGTCTGGGTCGCTCGGATCAGGGACCATGCCCGTGATCTCGTGGTCCTGCCACGTCAGGTCTGCGCGTGACAGATCCGCCTGATCGCGGTCGCGCGTGCTGGTGTTCCGCCCGTCTTCGGACTCTGCTGAGCCCTCGTCAGGGGTCCTGACAGCACTAAGTGCCCCCTCGTCGTCTGAGAATGCACGGACAGGACGGCAGGGGGGATGATGGGCAGCGCCTGATTCACTGCCGCTGACGCCGTCGCCGCGACTCGCAGCAGGACTGCGCGGTTCAGGACTGCACGAGTCGTCAATCTCTGATGCGTTGTCAGGCGGCGTCGGCAGGCGCAGTTGCGGTCTCGCGGTGATTCGAATGGTCGTAGCGCGCTGCTTCTTCACCACGGCCACTTTCCTCCTCTTGGCCGGCCGACGCGCGAGCTGCTCCGCCCCGTCGCCGCTCGAGTTGGGTGACGAATCATCGCACCTCGAAACCGGCTTCCGTTCCGTGCTGCAGCCGTCATCGACTGCGCCGTCCAGACTCAGCATGCCTGGTTGCGATTGTAGTCGGGGCGCTTGGCCAGTCCCACTGCTTCGCGCTCGCTTCATGGCCGGCGCGTCTCGCGGAGTCGCGTCCACCGACGCCGATGCAACCACGTGTTCATGACGCTGAATCTCCAATCGCTCCAACGACGCTGTCATTCGGCCATTGGCCTTGTCCGTGGCCGGCCATTCTGAATCCTGAGCGATGACCTGGTGCTTGACCCCGGCTGTCGAGCACCTCAACGGCAGAGTTTGCGACCGCGTCCGCCGAGGCATGCCACCTGTGCCATGTGGTCATGTGAATTTCATGGGGAGATGACAGCGAACAACCACCGCACGACCACGTAGGTGCCGTACTGGGAGGCAGTCTGTGGCGAGAAGTGCTGATCGCGGGATTGTCGAGCTATCATGACGCGCCAGCGACAGCCCTGCCCTCGCGGGTCGCCGCTCAGCTCGATTCGGCGATCCGACTGCCCGATTTTCGGAGCAGGAGTCGGTAGCAAGCGAAGAGACGGCGGTGCTGCCTGGCTGCAACCGTGCTGATGAGCATCACTGCACGTGTACAAGCCATGCGCGCGAGCTGCCCATGCTTTGCAGCGCGTTGTTATGCGACCTGCGTCAATCGCGGTACGCGGCAGCCCACCGGCCGGTACATCTGAACTCAGATGCCAATGCGACGAGCGGGCGAGCTGCCATTGTACCAACGACGCTGGTCGGACCATCTGCGGGACAAGTATTGAGTTCATGCGCATGCCAGCCGCCTCGGCGAGGGCGTTCCGCTACTTTGCACGGCCAGAGTGCTAGCTACCAGTGGCACGAGGGGTGGCGATTCACGCAAGGCACGATGCTCAGACTGCAATCCCAGTCCGGCCGAAGCACGCCTGGCTGATCGCTATCGAGCATTGCCCACAGCAATCGCTACGAGGCATCAGCAGCTGCTGCAGGCCACCAGTCGGGCACTCCTGCTAGCGTCGTCCGTATGTGCTGCACTCACCGAGCGAGCTGGCCCGCTGTCAGGCCTGCTTGCGGTCAGGATGGCCCGGCGTTCAGGCGCACAGGCAGACACACCAACCCGGCATCACGCGCTTCTCCAAGAATCCGCAGGTCGTCAGGCGTGTTCCTGTCTGCTGCTGCGCCTGGCTGCTGTGAGCTGCACGAGCCGATGAGCGACGAGCTCAGGCACGCAGACCTGTGTCAGCCCGCGCCAAGCCGAACGCCATACGGCCATTCGCTGCAGTCGAGAAGACACCTGGCAGGGTTGGCGCGCGCGGCATCTCTGGACTGCGGATCGATTGAGATGGCGGATGTATCGCATGCTCACCGACTCGCGCTGATTGCAGTGATCCCGCCTGCGCGCATGAGCTCAGCAATTCTAGTGGAAATCGTCCTCGCAGCTGAGTTGTATGTACTGGCTGGCGCAAGCCGTCTACTTACAGGCTGCATCCAGCAGCTACAGTGCGTCTGCCACGACACATGGCTGTGGGCGAGGTACAAGTGCTGGTATGGCCCGTCTTCTGCCGGACGATTTCCCGCAGATGCAATGCTAGCAGGGTGGCATACAGATAACGGCGCATCGCTGTATGCCCGCTGCGCGCTGCACGGCCGCCCTGCACTCGCGCACCCTTGCATGCATCGCTCAGATCGCTGAAGACTGCGCGATGCGCTTGGCGTGCACCTGCATCAGCTGCAGCATGTGGGCAAGCCGGATGCCGCTGAGCCTGCGACGAAGCATGGACTGGCAGCGGCAGCCGTGTCTCGACTCTGTGAAAGGCGCCGACGAAACAACGCGGTCTGAGCGTCTGAGGTCTAAGACATTCCGTGGTGACAGGTCGGCGGGGCCTACGCAGCTGGCTGATGTCGCGATCGCCGTTTCACATTTCTGACACCGCCAACGCTGCTCAGGCGATGCGCGCGTCCCAGGAGCTGCCGGACGGCGATCGACAGAGTGGAGATTGCCGTCGATGTTGCAGCGCACTCACGCAGACGGGCATGTGTGTAGATCCCGTGTACACTGCCGGCATGTAGTCACACGAGTCGCCCACCAGGCATCATCACTGCAGAACGGGTAGCATGGAGGTTGTGCTGCATGAGTCCACTGGTGCTGTCCTCCATGAAGCAGGTTTCATCGTTACGGGATTGAACTCTATCGTGATGGTGAGCTCCTGTGACGGATGATGTGTGCGCCCGATCTGATACAAATGCGTGTGAGGCGGGGCCTCCGTGTAGCTTCAGTACTGGCCAGCCAATGTGCAGATATGCAAAACCTCAGCTTCCCCCTCCATAGCTGCGCCGTGCCGTGACGGCGATGATGAATGTCTATGCGTTGCAGCGTCGTGAATTTGCTGGGTCGACAGACCACTGCCCCCCCTGTGGCCTGCCTTTCGCCTGTCCTTCTGCCGTGTCCGTGTGCTCGGGACTGCGTGCGCCTCGCCGTGGCGCGTTCAGCGAGCCCGGAAGAGGCTGCGTCAGAGCGTTTAGAATGTTCTGACTAAAAAGCCTCCAAACCCACACGCGAGCAGCCTGGCGAGCGCACTGGGCTTCTGAGGCGCTGTCCTTCAGGAGCTCGCGTGCGATCGCCCAGGGTCTCGCCGGGGGAATGTGTCCGGGCCTGCGTGAGTCCGCGAGCCGAGCGCCACCAGTCGGTGGTACTTGGTCGGACAGCAAGTAGCTGATCAGCCACTCTGCCGAGAGTAGCCATATGTCTATCGTACCTGACGCATCTGATATTCGTCAGGCTTCAGTCATCCTTGTCATTGCTCAGCTGGGGCGCATGGGGATTGACTGCCATGAGCGCTTGTGAGCCGGGGCGTCTGCCCAGCCGGTCCCAGCTCAGACGACATCGAAGCGGGCGACTCAGATGCCGATGACATGCTTTTGATCGCAGGCGAGGCCTTGCCGTCCAATGCATTGGCTGCCGCTGCTGCGGCTGCCGAAGCGGTGGCGGCGGCCGCTGCCTTTCCACAGCCCTTAACCAGAGTATGACGCTAGGACACTGTCAGCTACATGCACACAGGCAAGGAGAACGGAGACTCGGCACTGATCGCCCGCATCTAGCAGGATTACACTGACCTTCAGCGCGTCTTTCCTTGAGAACCCCTTATCGCAGTATTTGCAAGGGAAGGGCTTCACAGCCAGGTGGATTCGCTTGTGCCGCTTCAAGTCATGGTTCCGATTGAAACTCTGCGGGCACAGATCACACTTGAAAGGGCGGTCCTGAGGCACGGCATGCGCCAAACCACCGAGTGACGGATGCGACGAGTCTGCAGGATGATGCAGAGATGAGCCTGCTGGCCTATGGCTGTAGAGGTGGCCTAGGCTCGCCGAAATGGCAGTATTGTAGATTGTCGGCAAGGTCGTCGGGATGGCGTCCATGAGACCATGACTAGCGGTTGAGATCGGCACCATTCCGCTGGTCAATCCTGGTAAGGTGTACGAGGCATACGTGCGGTTGGGAACAGGTGCGAGTGGAGTCGATGACATCGGTGGTACCGGACCACTGGAATAAGGCGATCCGTGGATTGAATCTTGAAAGAGTTCGGGGGAATGAGGCTGAGGCCGAGGCTGTGTAGACCGCTGCGCGTAAAAGTTCGAAGACATCCTGCGCACAAACGGGTCCAGAGCCGGGACTGATTCCTGATTTGTGGCTGTGGTCGTGTGTAGTCTGTTGAGCGGAAGCCCCTGATGCTGTTGCTGCTGTTGTCGTGGCTGCTGGTGCTGCTGATGCTGCTGATGCTGCTGATGCTGCTGATGCTGCTGGTGCTGCTGGTGCTGGTGCTGCTGGTGTTGGTGCTGTTGTTGCGGCGGCGGTTGCTGCTGCTGCGAAGGCGATCCCACCCCTGGCGACTGTACATGTGGTGACTGATCGTAATTCGGTGCTTGAGACTGCAATCCGAAGGCGTGCGGGATTGTGCTAGGTATCAATGGCAGGCTGTGGGTGCCTCTAGCCATGCCAGTGGTGTACCCAGCGCCTCTGTAGGAGCCCAGCCCATCGCTGAATCTTGCGCTCCCTGTAGGATATAGAGGATGTGTACTGGCAGTGTGCGACCAGGATTCCCCTGAATGATGGGACACGTGTGGCTGAGATGACATCAAGCTGTGAGGCATATGGTAGCCACCCTGCAGTGACGCCGGTAGGCCTTCCTTATCTAAGAAAGGCGACATGGCGAACTTGTCACCTGGTAGCGCTGACCCTTGAGTAGCAAGCGATGACACCTGATGTGCCTGGACGAAACCGATTGAAGATGCCATAGCCTGCGAGGTCGCTGCTGTCATTGACCGAAGGACGCCGTCCGCTGATGGTGGTGGTGGTAGCATAAATGGCTGGCTGGAGATGTATAAAGCTTCCGAGGCCCCTCCCATGGTGGGACCCTCAATAGCTGTAAACGCCAATCTGCCAAGTATCGCGCGCTGCTAGCAGTGGTGTAACTGGACAGAGTCGCAGGGCAATTGCTCGGATGGCTTGTATCCTCGGTGACTGATGCAGCTGGCAGTTGATAGGACGCCAACTTTGCGGAGCCCCGCCGGTAGAATCGCTGTGGGCTTGACGTGACTCTCTCTGCCGGGAGGGGAATTGATGACCGTCAGGCGACCGAAGTGAAATAGCGACGACGAGGCATGGACGAGTCGTTTAAACTCTAAGGCTGCTGAGTCGAGTATTTCTAAGGCGGGCCCTTTGCTTTTTTGTGCTTTGGAGCTGTTTCGGCCTGATATACCCCTCTGTTCGATGGTGTCCTGGGGGTGAATCGGGCAATCTCAGCGGTATGGGAGGAGCACAGGTAGTCAATTCGGTGCCACTGCTGTTAAGCAAGTGAGCAACCACCTCAAGTGGACTCAATCTGTCGAGAGAGTGTGAAGATCAGCCTTTAGATCATGCGATCAGTTTTCAATCTCTCCTTGCCCCTCAAACTTTTCCGGCCATGTCTATCACTCCGATCCCGTAGCTCATGCAGCTCCGGAACCGAGCGTTCTCGCCCGAGCCGCAGCCTCGAACAATCTAGGCGTGCTCTGGTCGGCGCACGCGAGATTCCCAATCCGTTGGTAATCCTCATCTCTGATGCAGACCATAGGTGCCAACGATAACCGGCACGGTCAGCTTCTGCACAGCGATGCAGAACGTACAGGGTGTGTACAGGCGACTCGTGACCGGTAGTGACAAGGGTCAAACACCAACAGATGGGGCGAGAGCTGAAGCTGCAGAGCATCATCTTCTAGATCAACCCCCGGGTGCCACATCAAGCGACTGGGAAAATGGGCTCTTACATGCGCCAATGCAATGTATAGCTGAAGAGTCATCCAGCGGTCTTGCCGTGCGTGCGCGCGTGCGTGCCTGGCAGTGAGCGGCCTTGCAGTCGCTTTTTCAGGGTAGACTTCGTCCCGGCAGCGACCGAGCGTAGGACCACTCGTCTCGCATATGGCGGGTGCCTGATTCGCACGGTGGCTTCTGTAGTCTGGAGGTGTCTGTCAGGCGCAGCTCCTACGCCGCGCGATCGTCGGATGCTGCAAGAGACTAAGCCCTGTGTGCTCGGATCCTGACCCGAGCGGATATGTACGACAGTTTGGGGTGGAGATGGCCAAAGCAAGAAAGGGAAGGGCCATGAGTAAGTTTAAAAAGCAACTGATTGCACGCAAGCGAAGCGTCTGGACGGCCGTCGCCGCGCAGCATGTCCGGGTGTGCGTGATTGGTCGGGCAACGGCCATCGCCTCTCACATTCCCTCAAAACGGTGCGGCACTGCAGTACGGGCGTCCCGACTCGTCTCAAGGCGGGGGCATGGCATGGCATGGCAGGGTCCTGCTGAGCGCTTGTGACGGCATGGGCCAGACGCGGGTTGCGGTCAGAGCTGCGCGGGAGCTGATGCCAAAGGTTTTGCGGTCTCAAGGGGCCGGGGCCAGTCCCAGTGATCCAATCGCGTGCGTGCTGGCGCGGATGTAGCCTCTCGACGAGCAGCAAACCCCGATCTGCAAGTGCTGTTAAGATTGCAGAGCACAGATGGCTTGAAGCTGTGGGTGAGAAGGGCGCTTGCAACCACGCGCAGTACTCGCGCGCTGAATCCCCCGCTGTCCTCAAAGCCATGGCGGCAATTCAGCAGCAGCTTCGTGCATCAAACTGGACGTCGGAATCAGGTACGCCCTCGTGAGAGGTAGTCGTGCGGCCCTCGCCCGCTGACACAACCATTGACGAGCTGCCCATACTAGACTGACATCGGATAGGTCCTGCTGTGCCTGCATGAAGACCAGTGTTAAGGTGCCACCGTCAGCGGGAGATGGGCCTGGTGCTGTGGCAGACTTTGCCATCAGCTAAGCCGGAACGACGGGCGCCGCGCCAGCTTGAACCAGCTCAGATCAAGCGGTGAGCGCCTGCTGTGGTGCCGCCTCACTCTACTTCCGGCTCAGCGCTATGACCATGGTGGGTTGAAGAGGAGGCATACGGACAGCACTGCTTCTTGCACGACGCTCACAGCGCATGACCGTCGCTGGCATACCTGTGCTGCCTGTCTCTGGGCCGCCAGCTTCAGTCGCAGCAGATGATGAGGGTGCGCGCAGTTGTGCCAATCCCCCAGCACCGCCTGGTAGCATACATAGCCTTCTAGTCTCCGGTTGACGGGCCCCGTCGGTAACGTTACCATGCTCGAAGGCACGCAGGAGAACTGAGTCGCGAGTGGTCCAGCCGAAGCCTAGCGCGACGGCCCGGTGCAACGCCTTGCTATGATGCCGTCATCAATTGACATGTCCCAAGATTTGCTTGCTCGGCACCGCATGAGAAGATGGCCGTAGGCCCATCGCCAAGCAGGAACGGGTGCACTGCCTCGCCCAGAAGCGGCCGGCGGGATCGCTGGTATAGTCCTATTCGTAGTAGACCGTGGGAGCATCCATGGAAGGTACCCGAGAATTCAGAGCGCAACCACTCTTCGAAGTCGATCAGTTTCCGACGAGCAGGCAACCCACGTCAGCTACAGTGCGTGTCGTGCGAGATGTCGTCCTCCGAGCAGCCTAGATTACCGCAGCAAAGGTGCGCCGCAATCGGCGGGCATGTCGGACTTTTTCACCTGGTTTGCCCTTTTTTGATATGATTATCATGAAGCCAGTCAGTGCTCCCGGCACGGGTGTGCACGGCGAGGCGGCAGCGGCGGCGGCGGCGGCGGTGTTGGTCGTGGTTGTCTTCTGCTTGTGATCCTGCCTGCGCGGGGCATCCATGCCCGTCCGTCTGTGCATGCTCGCTGAATCGAGTCGCCAAGGTCTGGCATCGAGGGACGCGGTGGTCTGCCAGTGAGACGTGCATATGCGGCCGGTGGAGCGCCTAGGGCCTAGCGTATGCACTCCACGAGATACTTGCCATGTGTCTGCCAGCCCACAGATGACAAGGGCATGGGTGATGCACGCCACGATGGCGATTTGCCCTCAGCTTCGCCCAGCGTCTCGTCGATGGAGCTGATCCAGGCCGAGCTGTCAATGCGAAATATATATAAGGGCTCCAGGAAGAACCCTGTACCAAAATAGAAACATGATCCATAAACACTATCTGAAATAG